>QVXC01000004.1:0-267792 GCA_003501895.1 Phaeosphaeria sp. A1 3.1a
GTGTGCGTCGCTCCATCATTCTAGTGTGGTTGTTGTGGGAATGTATATATACTCTTGAGGAAAGTAAAATTGAACATAACTGGTCCATGATATGAAAAAATGAGGTAGTGGCGGGGTGGGGAGATACTGTGGTATTCAGTTAGTTGAAGGAGACGAAGTATAGAGAGGACGGCAGTATGCCTGCGGGATTGGTCATTGGTGAATACTAAGGAATCGGTGGTCCGTGGTTGGGACGACAGAACGCTAAATGTTTCAGTGCATGCCTTGTTTAGTCGCGTTGGTGTGGTAGTCTCGGTGGGAGGCTTTGGTAAGCGTGAATTTTATGTAGCACTAATGGACCGGCAATCCGTGATCGTGATGAGGGAACCTTGGAAGTGAAAATTGCAAGGTAAGGTCAGGTGAGGTACCAATATATAACAGCTACGTAGTTCCTCATGCCTTCTTCAAGCTTCGTTTGAATCTGACTGCCTAGGTAATTGTTCAGGAACAGGAACCTTTCTGCGACTTCATTGGAATTTGACAACGACAAAAGGCATGGCAAAAATGTCAAATTGGTTAAGGTCGGAATTCTTGGGTACAGTGCTTGTTCAGACCCTGATTATTTGGTAGCGAAGCCACGTACTACACATCCAGGGACTGTCAAAGACTTTACAGCACAAGATCAATGTCATCTCAATACCGTAGCCCAAGAAATGTCAAGCTAAGTTAATCTTTCAACACCGCTAACCATTACACCCTTCACCTCTAGTATGCCCGTTACCCACCCAAAGACTGTCCTCTAGGATCTACTCCCAGCGTCCTTGGGCCACGTATACTCCGGCCCCTTCCCCTCGATTCCATTCTCATCCCTCCACTGCCTCCTATCCACCGTACTGACTCCTGGACCCCGATACACGCTCCCATACAATCCACTCGCCCAGTCCTTACCTTCTCCCTCCGGCTTCGCCTTCTTCTTATACCACTTCCCATACGCGAGCAGATAGTACAATCTAAAGCTAAGCAGCGCAAACTTATCCCTCTCCAGATCCTCAGGGTACTGCGCGCCCAGATCAACAGCCGCAGCAATGCCCGACATGACAGCAACTTCATGCGCATTGAGGAGCGTCCATGAGGCCGCGAAACGCGTGCGCTTCTTGCCTTGGAGGAACATCATCCAGGGGACGACGAAGAGGTAGTGTGTCCACGAGTGACAGAGCTGATGCCACCAGTCCTTTCTGATAATCTTCGACTCGTCGATCTCATCGATGCTCCACAAGTGTCCATCGCGGTCTTTGTTGAGGTAAATCGTCTGGAAAACATGCTTATCGAAATCTACTTCAGGAGGGAATTGGGACTGGTAGTTTGTGCAGTCGAAGCACATTTCGAGCTTGGACTGGTCTTGGTCGTACATTTTGATGTAGTACATGGGCTTGAAGTTCTTCTCGGCGTACTTGTTGCGGGACGATTGGTCGACGTCGGAGAGCTTGGCGACGGCTTTGGAAGGGTCGTAGAAGTTCTCGTAGTGGTTTTCCATGTATTTGCTATCCCAGTGCGTGACGGTGATGTCGTCGGAGAATTTGGCGGAGCCGAGGACTTTGCGTTCGCGGAAGGAGGAAGTGGGCTCGAGGATGCGTTTGGCTGTGTCGGCGCTGAATTTATTAGCGACGAGCCTTACTCGCTATCAAAAAAGAACTTACAGAACGCAGAGAACGAGCTCGTCGTAATGCTCCTCTATCTCCTCCGCACCAGCATCAGCTCCGCGATCACGGTTTGACGGCACCCACTCAGAGTTGGGATTGTGGTTATCTGGCACCGGCGTACGTTTGATCAACCGAACAGTAACACCAGTCTTATCTCTCTTGAGCACACGCGTGACCTCTGTCGACAGTCTAACATTGACACCTCTCGACTTGAGATCCTCTTTCCATTTTCCGTAGAACTCGCTGAACTTGGGGAACACTACCATAGGCGGCATATTGCTGGCGACACTCAATTTATCTGCTGGATACCACATGCCGTAAGTTGGACTAGTGCATAGTCGTTCGAGAATGATACTGGGCACATTCGGTGTTTCGTTTCCGGTTCCAAGGAAGAGCGCGATCATGGGCATGGCGATGGTGTTGGTAAATTCCTCGGAAAAGAAGAACATCTTGAACAAGATCTTGATGGGGATCAAGGCGAAAATGAGCTCAAACCACCGCACAATCTTGATCATGCGGTTGAACTTGCGAATCTCTTTCTGGTGGCGGGCGAGCAGTTCGGTTGGGAAGACGTTTGTCCAGAAGTGGTCGTCCTTTCCAAAAGATACCTGCAGCCATTAGCCATTATTCACCCCGAAATACGGCGGTTTCACTTACATGTAAGTTCACGGGATCAGCATGATGTCCTTGCCTCGCAAACATGGTCATCGTATGATGGAAGATATAACTCCCGCCTTGTACACCCTGGTTGAGCCACTCGGCACCATGTCGTTCTTTGTCAATTGGGATCGAAAAGGCCTGACCACCGCAGTAGTCTACTGCATCGATGAGCGTAACATCAAACTTCTCGGGATGTTGTGATAGATGGTGCGCGCATGACATTCCTGTCCATCTTGTTAGCACCTACGTTCGTAGCTTCACATAGTCGGAGAGACATACCTGCCGCGCCCGCCCCAACCACAAGCACCTTCTTCCTCCCCTCCTTACTCTTCCCATTCGTCGCCATATTCGTCGTAGGCAAGATCGGATCCGAATCGCGTGAGATGCGCATCGAAGAACAAGTCACTCCCAGCTGTGCTGCTCAAACACGTCTAACAACGCGCAAACAGCGATGATTTTGTTAGATTCACGCAGCAAGATAACATCATGACATTAACACAACTCCAGCAGCACAAACAAGTGCGTCATGAAATTTCAAAGACGGTTACGGCAAAGCGCGTGCACTGGGGTCGTGAGATCGTGCATGGCGATCTGCGATCGTGCCCGCGTTGGGGGGTTCGCTAATCGGATAGGACGACGTCATCGATTGGGCGCATGGCTTCATGACCCCTTGATTGGGGCTGCGATAAGTTAACTAGCTTTGTGTTTGAAGATTGCATAATGTGTGCCGGATTTTGCGCGTCACGATTATGGTGATGGACGATTGTGATGGTCATGATAATTTTGAGCTGACTGGATTCGAGCTTCGTCTTGATCTGCGCCACGGGACACTGAAAGAAGTGTCATGATGTATAGAGCAACATTGAGAACGAAATGTCTTTGATTCCGGTGAACGATGATAAATTGAGCAGTCCAGAATGTCGCGATTCTGTTGAATGAACCCCATCTCATATATTATGCGATCCACGCAGTGTGCTCTCTGTCCAATCGTCCACTTGCTGAGCTACAGGTATAGGCTGGACATAGCTTGTATACGCAGCGTTGGCAGGTTGCATAGATACTCCTCCATGGACTTGGTTCAGGTCGAAGAAGTCAAGTCCCAAATTTGTCGTCGCGCTTGCGAACCAATCTTCTTCGAAATCCGATGTTTCGACCAGACTCGACATGACACTGTCATGCACGGAAGCTGTGCGAGACTCTGGAGGCGGATCGATTGCTGGTCCTAGCAAGCCTCCTGCTTCATTTACTGGATTGTAAACGCCCGTCACAGTCGCAAACTGCATAGCGATACGACTGAGAATGCTGTAAGTGGGCGCTTGCTTCTTCATGCAATTGACACGGTCCAACATGGACCGCACCATATCCTTGCGCTCCTTGTCCTTGGGCGAGTCAGGCTGTCCTTGGGGCCGGGCAAGAAAGTCGGCACAGACGATCAGTACAGAATGGAAGACGAAGAACAAGTCGAACCATGAGTACCCAATCGATCCGAGGTCTAGACCGGCCATCATGCAGCGGATGCTCTGATGCGCAGATTCAACACAATCCTCGCTAAGGACGTATGTCGTTTCCCAATCTTCTGATATCGGTGGCAATTTGTTCTCCATCAGTGATAGGTCTCGTTCGACTTTCTGAAGGAGAAAATCGCGCGTTACAATGCATCGCGAATAGTAGTAATACACATGCAGTAGTAAGTTCTTGACTCTCTGTCCAGGTGGAAGTGGCGGAGATGATGTCGTAAGAAGATGTGCAGGGAGTCGTGCGTGGAAACTTTCGAACTCTCGCAGTAGACTGATAGCCAATCCAAGTGGTGGAGATCTCTCTGTGATATGAGTCAGTCTATTCTTTTACGATTTGTTTCATTGTAGTGTCTGTTACCCTCAGCGGTGTTTGGATCAAAATATGCTCGCTGCCGTGTTCGGTACGACATTTGAACAAGTTCAAACGCACAATCCATATACTCAGCAGTTACACCTACTTGATCCATCATAGGTCCATCGGGTAATCTCAGTGTCATCTCGCGATCATCGATCACGGTTGGTCTTCCAAGGACACTGCAAAGTATTTTCTCAAGGATGTACACAGACCACCAGACTTGTCGACGTGTATTGCGTTCGATCGGATCGAATTCATTGTTCGAGCCATTACGGTGTAGGCCCATCGTAATAGCCTGTAAGATTCTGTCAGTATCAGTGCATACTGATGGACTTTGTCGACTCACCATGCGCGCCGCAAGGCCTACCAGCAGCCACGCTGTGCTCTTCTGACCAAGCGTATGGTGATGCAAGTTTAAAAGCATCAGAGATTGTATATTGTAAAGCGACGTTGTTGTCAGAAGCTTTCGAAAGTAAATCTTGGCGAAATCCAGATATTTCAGTCTCAGGGATCGTGCCTGATCCGGGTCGTGCTCTTGTAATTGTTCGCAGCCGAAAGCGAATACCATGGCCAAGCAAACGAGCCAGCCAATATCTTTGCACTCTTTGAGCGGCTCCGCTTGCCGAGTGTACGTCGCTACCATCTTGTATTGGAAGATGCTGCGGTCGAAGAGAGGAAGGAATAAGTGTACATGATCGAAGTACGCCGCCGTAAGTGCATCTGCCAGCGATCTAGATGGGAGTAAGTCTGCAATGGAAGATTTGTCCGCATGCTCCCAAGGGCTATTGCCATCCATTCCCGATGTTGAACGTTTTCGTTGTTCTGGCTGTTGCTTGGGTGATTGTGACTCTAATTGGCCAGGAACTGTGTATTCTTCTTCCGAAGGATTGGTACTGCTAGGTCGTAACACTATAGGTGCCTGTGCAGTGAGCACAGTTTGTGTCGATCCAGAGTGTAGAGTTTTTGGAGCTTGGGCGCCCTGTATTGATCTGCATCGAGCTTCTAATGCTCGCATGGCTGTTGCGAGTCTGAAACTGCTAGATGGACCAAAATAATGAGGGACGCCATTTCTCGTGGGAATCAATTCTTCAGCCTGCTGTTGAAGTGGTTGTACTTCTGAGAACGGGTTGTGTTGGCTGGTCTTGGAGGTAGAACCCGGTGAACTGGTGCTTGTAGACCGAATGGTGAGCGGATCCGCTTGGAATGACCGCCGCAACTGGTCCTGTGGCTTTGTGGTAGATTGGCCAAACTCCAGCGCTTGCGCTGGCTGTGTTGGCAGGGGACGTTGGACGGGGTTGTGGAAAATATCAGCTGGCGTAAGATCGTCGCCAGCTGGCATGGATATGTTTCGTTCTCTAGCAAGTCTGAAGACGACGTTGGTGTCCTGTACATTCTCCTGTGGAAAGAGACCTTTGACTAGGCCTTCGAGGGCTCTGTAGCGTAGGCTCAAAGTCTCCACACTCCCATATACTCTCTGTTTACGTGGAAGCTTGGATTCGCATTGAACTCCACTCAATCGACAATCTGCGCATGGCTCGTCCGCGTTGTCGCGAATGCAACGCGCTCTTCGCAGCTTGCATCGGTCGCAACTGACTAGGGCTCGTTTTCGTGGGGCAGATGCATCCGCTTTGTCTCGACGTTGTGGCATTATGCGTGTAAGAGGTTCAGGGAAAATTAAGGAAGGTTGTGCCACCGCCCAACGATCCGTCTATGGGGAGCTTCAAGTCCATGGCAAGGACAACGAAATCGGATGATGGTTCCGGAGCATGTGGCGGAGGTTTAAGAGCGCATTATCACTAACGCATCGGAGGCAACTCCGCAATTGTGACATACTCTTAATGTTGAGTGCTATATAGGGGCCTTTTGGCGTTGGAGAGGGCTGCTCGGGCATGAGCCAGACCCGCAATGTTTAGTGAGATCCATTTCGACCCACTGAGTTCTATTCAGACTACAATGTCGTTTCGAAATTGCTTCGGTGATGAAAAGCATGTTGATGCTGCAAGCCGGCTGCGAAAGCTAAACAGTACGTCGGCTTGCCAACCTAGGAAGTGATGACCTTCAGGACCAAGCTGATTTCATTCTGACATATATTGGAGAAGACAGCGAATCCCTGAAACGGGAATAAACTCCAGAGGGCCTGCTCTGGCCGCCAAATCTCCTGGGCATGGATAGATACGCTTTGGACAACGAGCGAAGCTGCAATGAAGAAGAAGTGAAAGTGGATACACGAGAAAGTCGTTGATGTTGGGAAAGCATACAATGACTCGCTGGATGCAATTGCGTCGCGCATACAAGCAGCCGTGTGTGTGTGGCTTGTTCCAACCACCACGGCAGATCTCGAATGATGCTGTGGCGCCAACCTTTCCAATATTATTTCGAAGAAGAAAATACGAATAGTATGCATGTGATTGATCTCTATCGTCCGAATGAAGTGAAATAATATGGTTACAAAAGCCTCGTCAGAATATTTCTACAGCTTCATGCCCAGTACTTTGTGAACACGCAGCGCCTGTCGAATGCTCAAGTCGAGCATAATCTCCTCACTGCCACCGGGGATCGCATAGGCTCGGACGTCCCTGTAGAGCCTCTCGACCTTGGCGCCCTGTCCACCGCGGCTGTAACTCAGACCGCCAAAGATTTGACTCGCCTCGCGGGCACAGAACTCGAATGTGGTCGTACTTTGTGCCTTCAAACTGGCAATAGCGCCACCCAACTTCAGCATAGCCTCCATCTCGTTCATTTTTTGGCACTGGTAGACCAGGTTCTCGAGCCAGTTGTATGAAGCCTCAATTTGGCGAGCCATGTGGGCGAGCTTGAGACGGATGACAGGGTGGTCGATGAGGCGCTTGCCAAAGGTCTTACGCTTGTGTGAGTACTTCATGCTCTCTTCGTAGCATACACGTGCGAAACGCAAGCTTTGAATGATGATACCAATGCGCTCGTGGTTGAAGTTGGTCATGACGACCTTGAAGCCCTGGTTCTCCTTGCCGATGAGGTTCTCGACGGGGACCTTGACGTCTTCAAAGGTAATATAGGTGGTGCCACTGCTCCAGACACCCTGGCAGTCCATGCGACGGGTGGAAACACCACCGGCGGCGCGCTCGATGAGCAACACAGAGACGCCGTTCATGCCTTCGCCACCTGTTCGGACAGCGGTCGTAAAGTAGTCTGACCAGATACCGTTGGTGATCCACTTCTTCTCTCCGTTCACGATGTAGTGTTTGCCGTCTTCAGAAAGCTTGGCTTCGCAGGTCAAGTTGGCAACATCACTGCCCGCATCTGGATTATTGTTAGTCATATGTACGACAATATAAATTGATCGGACTTACCAGGCTCGGTGATGGCCAAGCAGATGCGCTTCTCTCCGCTCAGCAGTCCTGGGCCGATGCGCTTGACCAGCTCAGGCTTGCCGAACTTGAAAAGAGGCGGCGCACCGATGCCGTAGCCTCCAAGGAGGTTCCATACAAGACCACCGCTACCTGTGCGAGACAGCTCGTCGGTGACAATCATCTCGTGGAAATGGTCCCACTTCTCCGGTGGCACAGACTTCACCCTCTTGTCTGTGAACTGTGTAGGGTAATGTATGCCTAGCAGACCGGCGAGGAAGCCCTTGTCACCCAGTTCGCGGAAGATCTCGTCAGGGACGTTCTTGGCCTCATCCCATTCGGTAACGTTGGGCATGAGCTTCTCCTCAACCCATTCTCGGATCTCCTCGCGGAGGGCAACGTGTGTCTCATTGAAGTACGGGGAGTGGTACTGTGCAATTGTTGTTAGACGAGTCACAGGTAAGCATTTGGGAGACTAGACGTACTGTTTGGTACCACGATGGGTCGGCGTATGGAATGATGTCGCCAAAGGAGTCGAATGGCTCTGACTCCTCGGCCGCTGCGGCTGTAGGCTGAGGCGCCACAACGCCAGAGTTTGCCTCTGGCTTGACAAGATCCTTGGTCTCCTTCTTATCTTCCGTGGCAGTAGTTGCAGGTGCAGCAGGAGGAGCTGCTTTCGAGTCCAGCGAACCGACCTGCAGTTGCTTCTGGTACTTCTTCAGGATGCTGTCATTGTGGTACTTCCAGAACTGCTTCGAGGCGTCCTTGCCAGCAACGCGTTGGAGGACTGGGGCGGCTTAGCTCGTGCTATATGACTATCTGATGATGTACTCACTCTTCTTGCCTCCTGGATGCTCCTCCTGGAAGTTTGTGAGATCATACACATCCTCGTCGACGATGATGAACAGGTCGTTCGCCGTCTTATGCGACGCGACGTCAGCAACTGAAAAGCGCTTTGACATGACGGCAATGAGGTTAGGAAAGCGAGAGGTGGATTTACAAGATACTGGTACAAGAGAAGGTCACGATCACCAGACAAAGAGGGCCCACCGGCTCGTTATAAGGGAAGGTCGATTAGTCGCAGTCGGTTTCACGTCTTTCACATGCCAGGCCTCTCCACGCCAAGCAGTCTGGGGATTCTTCTGAAAATGGGCCCCGGAGCCGCAAGTAGCGCAGTTCGGGGTGCAGCGGCCGCTGGCTTGTGATCTCGTGCGCGAAATGCATCTGTTGCAATTGGCTGCGATGCGGCCGCCATCACGAGGGTCGGCTGACGTTTGCTGCTTTGGATGTTGGCGTCAACGTCACCAGGAGTCGCAAACATCCGAGGCAAGTGGGTCCTTCCATCGAATCGCACCAGGGTAGTGTCTTTCACAAGCCAGACGAATGCGCCAGCTGTGAAAACACCGGATGTGAGTATCGAGAGTCGTTGCTTTGGGGTTTGCATTGTTACATTGCGACGATGGCTCCGGAAGACGCTCCATAGGCATGGTGCGGCGTAATCTGCAAGCTTGTCGTCATGCTACACAGGAGCGGAGAGCCCTCACAACACACGCCTTGACATCATCTGAACATCCAAACATCCAACTTCATCTCATTGCTGTGTCGCTGCTTATTCTACAGAAACAGCATCAATCATGTCAGAAGTAGTAGTGAAGAAGAGCGCTAACATCCAGGCTCCTGATGGTCCTCAGACTGACGGCATGATACGCATGCCAGCTATCGTGGACAAGTCAGATCAGATATGTGGAACAGGTAGGTCGCCCGAGAGACTGTATACTTTACCTTTGCTGATTGAGAAAAGTCATGGTCGCCAAACCCCATACCGCGAGCGCTGTCCATCACCACGGTGAAGAGGGTACGCCTTGAACGCCCGCCCCCAATATTCTGCCGTCAATCGCACCTCGGCTTGCGTCGCACCTCCATCTGATGCAGTCCATCTGATGTACACACAGATACCATCGTATACGCAGTGTCTGGTCATGGCGCGATCGTAAGCGGGCCAGACGGCTCCAAGAGACAGGAGCTTGCGCCTGGGGATTTCGCGCTTATACCTGCCTACGCCGAACACCAAGAGGTCAACGATAGCGATGAAGAAGTGAAGTGGGTCATAACACGCGGCGGACGCAATCCAATTGTTCACAATTTGAGTGGCTGGACCAAGGCGCACGAGATACTGCCAGAACAGGGTGCTTTCTAGAGGCATACTGTTGATACGTCGCGACATACGATATCGTAGTCAGAAAAGTTCAGCAAGAGTCTCGTGCGATTCACAAGCTACAATTTGGCAATGGGCCCATTCAGCAGTCAAAACGTGTTTCTTTCCAGACCTGCTGAAATGTCCCACACCAAGCAAACCTACCCCATGCAAAACGACATTGGTCGCAGCCGGGTTCCCGAGCAATCCATGTTCACTTTGACTTTCTCAAAATAGACGTTGCAAACGTTGGGGGGAAGCGTCATAACCAAACCACATCTTGGACGCCTTGTTACTCAGCGCAGCCACTCACATGCTCCGAGTCTAACATGCGATTGGCCAGAACTTCGTGATCCTGCATCATAGCACCGTTTCTGTACAGTAGTTCGACCACTGTGCAGATCTGTGAAGTAAGAGTAAACAAGGCACCCCGCGCACTTGGAATATTACTTCAATTGCCTCCGTTTGTTCGTATTAATTCCAAGGTCAGCAGTATTTTGCATGATGATTCGAGCAGCTTGAACGGCTTACTTCACATCATTCTGTTGTGAAGCCACGTCTGGGGTCAAGAGTTTTGGCTAAGCGCTATCTTTTCAATTATCAGTATCTATCTCGACACAAAGATGCGTTCGATTATTGCGGGAGCTCTTGCTCTACGCATGGGTGAAGCCATAGCTAGCAGCGATGTTGGGAATAGCGCCTATGTCAACATCTTGTAAGCACTCAGCACAACTACCATGCCGGAAGCTCATACAATACAGCCAAGGTACAAAAGGCGGAGGCAACAGATTCCCAGGTGTCGTCGCAGCGCCATTCGCCATGGTGAAGTTGGGTCCAGACGTCGAATCTGGGAAGACGGATGCATATTCCGGCTATCTGCCCACGGGAAATGTTTGGGGCTTCAGCATGATGCACGAATCAGGCACAGGCGGCGCACCAAAGTATGGCGTCGTCTCTCAAATGCCAATTATCGGAAATGTCTCGAATCCAATCGCGAACTTCTCGCAACCGCGCGCAAGGCCAGATCAAGGGAGTGTGGGATACTACAAGTCTTCGCTGGCTAATGGCATCACTGTAGAGTTGGCGGCTACTGAACATGCGGGTTTGTACTCGTACAGCTTTCCGAAAAAGAGCAGGCCGTCTGTTGTGGTGGATGTTTCGCATGTGCTGCCGAGTTTTAGGGGACTGGGCTGGGAACAACACTACTCTGGAGGTAGTTTTGAACTGTTTGATGATGGGCATTATACGGGCTCGGGCACTTACGATAATGGGTGGAATTTGTCGCCGGATTGGACGATTTACTTTTGTGGGAAGTTCAGCCAGAAGCCAGTTCAAGCGTACACGTTCATCTCAAAAGGCGACACGACAGTCAAGAACTTCCGGGCTTCTTCTGTCTCTGGGAAAGAGAAGCTAGGCGGCGTCTTTAGTTTCGCTGGCAAGTCTTTGCAATCTCGGGTTGGCATTTCGTTCATCTCTACCGGAAAAGCGTGCGCGAATCTGGAATCAGAGATGACAGAGGAGACCAAGATGAGGGATTTGGTCATGAACACAAAAGCAAAATGGAGTAAAGAGGTGTTTGATAAATTGCAGATCAAGACAGCTAACGAGAGCGACCGACGGCTCCTGTACAGCTCGCTATATGGAATGTTTCTCATCCCCTCAAACAGAACCGGAGAGAACCCGGACTGGAATGGCCCAGAGCCTTATTACGACGACACGTTTACGCTCTGGGATACGAACAGATGTCACACGTCTCTTTTCCAGATCGTCCAGCCGACCGCATACGAAGAATTCATCCGCTCGCTCATCGACATCTGGCGACACGACGGCTTCATGCCAGATGCCCGCTCATCCAACTTCAACGGCCGTGTCCAAGGCGGTTCAAACGCCGACAATGTTCTCGCCGATGCATATGTGAAAGGCGTACGAGGAGCAATTAATTGGGAAGATGGGTTTGCAGCCATGCAGACCGACGCTGAAGTCGTCCCGCCAAACAACTTCGACCCCAAGGCCCCCGACTCATCTACCAAAGAAGGTCGAGGCGCGTTGCCGGACTGGCTAGAATATGGCTACATCACTCCGAAATTCTCGCGCGCGGTTTCGAGGGCGGTTGAGTACTCGACGAATGACTTTGGACTGCATCAAGTTGCGGTAGGACTCGGGAAGGCTTTTGAAGCGCAACTATACCTCAATCGATCGCGCAATTGGCGGAATCATTGGAACCCTGATGCCACGTCTGAAGGACACTCCGGCTTCGTTGTTCCTCGCAACGCTAATGGATCATTTGTACCCCAGGATCCGAAAGATTGTGGTGGATGCTATTGGGGTGATGCGTACTATGAGGATAATGCGTGGATCTACAGCATGAATGCAATCCACGAAATCGGCGAGTTGAAGAAACGAATTGGTGGGGATGACCGCTTTGTGGATCGATTGGACAAGCTGTTTGAGCTTGACATATTCGATGCTGGCAATGAGCCCGGTTTCTCTAGTCCTTTTTTGTACAATTTTGTCAAAGGCAAGCAGTATAAGAGTGTCGATAAGAGTAGACGAATCGGGAATCTGTACAATGCTGGCGAGAGTGGACTTCCCGGTAACTCGGATGCTGGTGCGATGGAGAGCTTCTTGCTGGTAAGTATTTTGGTAGTCATTCGACGGAACTTCGTGTACTAAAAAATACAGTGGCAAATGATCGGTCTCTGGCCGATGACAGGTCAAACAACCTTCCTCATTGTGGCGCCGTGGTTTGAGGAAATGGCTATTAGCCTTGGCGATGGTAAGAGCCTCATAATTACGGCGACTGGTGGCGGCGACGCTTCATTCTATGTACAAAGTTTGAAGGTGAATGGCGAACCTTGGACAAGATCTTGGATCACGTGGGACGATGTCTTCGCTCAAGGCGGAACACTCGAATACGTGCTGGGCCCTGAGGCAGTAGAGTGGTCAACAGGTGATCTTCCGCCGAGTCCAGCTTCGTAGCCTGCCAATACAAATCGCATCATGCCTCCAACATGTCCCAAGCTGCCCAGATGTGGGTGAGGCACATCATCTTCATCACACCACTTCATCATGTCCGTGTGCCCACAACATGCAGAAGTATCATCTGAACAATCCCCAGACGCAGCCCACCTTGGTATTCCCTCCGAAAGGCGCGCAAGCTGCATCCTATCCCGTCCTCAACCGCACTAAACCCAATCCGGCACTTCCCAGCACGCAACAACCCAACGCCCAGACCGCGCCACCAGGCAACACACGCATCCTACGAGCGGTGAAAGAACCCCAGGCCCTTATCGCGGGTATAGCCATGCCTACGAGTATGTTTCCGTCACATGGCCAAAACCAATACACACCCACAGGACGACCCCCACAGCCACACATTCCCTTCACGTGCGTCAAAACCCCGAGCTACCGAACATCCGCGTCGACATTTTGCCCTGCATAATCCCTCTTCGCGCCCAGCCGCGCCAGCAAAAGGGCCTAGATCATCCACGCGATCGTCACCTGGTTGGCGGCTGGGCTGACGCCGAGCCCACCCCCAGATGTCCGGGGAAGGGAGCTTGGACACTACAAAGGTTATTCGCAGCTCGGATTTTCTCGACTTTTACTTGCTACTTTCGCTTGCTTTTGGCGGGCTTTGTCTTCGACCTTTTACCTGTGGGGTTTCGGTGGTTCTGCGGGCCTTTTGCAATCTGGGGAATATTCTCCGTTGAATTAAACGACCACGACGACGGGTGTGGGGTTCGTTCTGAGCGACGCTGACTAGTAATTGTCACCCCACGCGTTCGAGCTCGCGACAATGTCATCGACGGCAGCAGCGAGTGCGGCGGCCACGGCAGTCGTGAAGGCGCCGCCGCAGGGAGGTGTGCTTGAGGGCGTCAATCCTGTGCATTTTGATGCGAAGAATCCGATCATTTTGTTCATTATTCAGGTATGCAATTTCACACTTTCATCTCGAGATCTGTTGGAGCAGCGATGGAGGATGAAGTAGAGGTGCGATAAGCAGCAAGCTAGTCTCCTCCGTACAACACAACATTTGGATTTCATAGGATTGGATACATGACGGCATCACAAAGTACCTCGTCATCTCCAACACCCAGAAGTTGGATATCAACATGGTGGAAACGCATGTACTAACGACCACATCCAGGCCTCAATCATCATCATCTTCTGCCGCGCCCTCAACTGGCCACTCTCCAAGATCCGCCAACCTCGCGTCATTTCAGAGATTATCGGTGGTATCATCCTCGGTCCCTCCGTCATGGGTCGTATCCCAGGCTTCAGGGCCGCAATATTTCCTGAATCCTCAATGACCAACCTTAACCTCGTCGCTAACATCGGTCTGACACTCTTCCTCTTCATCATTGGTTTGGAGGTCGATCTCCGCTTTTTGCTCAGTAATTGGAAAGTGGCGCTCAATGTAGGACTGGCGAGTATGGCGATCCCATTTGGGCTGGGGTGTGCGATCGCGGTGGGATTGTATAATGAGTTCAAGGATGAGCCTGGGACGGTGCACATTGAGTTTCCGATTTTCATGTTGTTCATCGGTGTAGCCATGGCTATTACGGTACGTCTGAAGTTGACAGGCTGGACGACGGTATACTAACATTGACAGGCCTTCCCTGTGCTCTGTCGTATCCTCACTGAGTTGAAGCTGCTCATGACCCCTGTCGGTGTTATTGTCCTCTCAGCTGGTGTCGGAAATGATGTTGTAGGTGAGTAATGCAATTGCTCAATTACCAAAGATATTCAATATCTAACACTACAACAGGCTGGGTCCTCCTCGCCCTCTGCGTCGCTCTCGTCAATGCCGGTTCCGGACTGACGGCCCTCTGGGTCCTTTTGACTTGTGCTGGTTACATGCTCTTCCTCGTGTACCTTATCCGTCCCGCCTTCGTCTGGTACCTGCGCAGGACTCGCGCCCTCCAGGATGGACCAAGTCAGGGTATCATCAGTCTCACGCTCCTCATTGCGCTCGGATCCGCCTTCTTCACCGGCATCATCGGTGTCCACCCCATTTTCGGAGCATTCATGGCTGGACTGATCTGCCCCCACGAAGGAGGTTTCGCCATCAAAGTAGCAGAGAAGATTGAAGATCTAATTGGCGCGCTGTTCTTGCCTCTGTACTTTACGCTCTCCGGACTTAACACCAACATTGGACTGCTCGACTCGGGCATCACTTGGGGCTATGTTTTTGGAGTCGTATTTGTCGCCTTCTTCTCTAAATTCATCAGCGCCACCCTTGCAGCCCGCGGTACCAAAATGCTCTGGCGCGAATGCTTTGCCATTGGTTCATTGATGAGTTGTAAGGGTCTCGTCGAACTTATCGTTCTGGTCAGTCCCTCCACCACTCCGTCCCTTCTTACATAAAACTGACATATTCCAGAACATCGGTCTCAACGCCAAGATCCTCAGCGCCCGCACCTTCACCATCTTCGTCGTCATGGCCCTCGTCACTACCTTTGTCTCTTCACCCTTGACCGCGTACTTTTACCCGCCATGGTACCAAAGGAAAGTTGAGTCCTGGCGCCGCGGTGAGATCGACTGGGACACAGGCAAGCCTCTTGACGGCTCCGAAACGCCTCGCAACGACAGCATGCATTATGAGAAACTCGCCGCCGAGAAAATAACGCGGTTGACCGTCTACTTGCGTCTCGACAGCATGCCTAACCTCCTCGCATTCACATCCCTCTTCGGCGGCCAAGCAGACGCGCCAGCAGCCAAGATCCATCCCTCCAAAGCGTCCAGCGCAAGTAAGGAGTCATCTACCATAGAAGCCACCGAAGGAGCACCCGCTGCTGGAGGAGCCAATCGCCCCGTCGAAGCCTACGGCCTCCGCCTCCTCAACCTCACCGACCGTGGCTCATCCGTCATGAAAGTCTCCGAGCTCGAATCGTACACCGCACACGACCCCGTCGTCAACACGTTCCGGACTTTTGGGCGCCTGCACAACCTCGCTGTGAGCGGCGAAGTGCTCGTCGTTCCCGAGTCCTCATTCGCCGAAACGCTATCCAACCGCGCCTCAGATTCCGACTTCCTAGTCCTCCCCTGGAGCGAAACAGGCGGCATGTCCGAACAAGCCATCATCGAAGACAAAGGCACAAAAGGCAAGCTCGCAGCCAGCGGCTACACCGCCTTCGTGCACGCCGCGCTCGAGCAATCCGTCGTCGGCGTCGCCGTCCTCGTGAACCGCAACTTCGGCGGCAGCAAGAACAAGACCAAGGGCCTGAAGCTCACGCGCACACTGAGTACCGTGTCCCTGCATTCTGCAAGAGATAAAGATATCACGGCCCCCATCGCCGACCGCAGCCACCACATCTTCTTCCCCTTCCTCGGCGGCAAAGACGACCGCGCCGCCCTAAGGCTCGTCCTCCAGCTCGCGGAGAACAAGCAGGTGACTGCGAGCGTCGTGCATTTCGAAGGCATCGCCTCCTCTACAGACATCACGCCCACATCGTCAAAAGCCCACGACATCACCACCACCTCAGCGGACCAAGACGCGGCCTTCTTCGCGTCCCTGCGCGCCTCTATTCCAGCTGATATGGCGAGTCGCGTCGTCTTCGAGAGCGTGGCGGCGTCCTCTACGCCTGTGGCGGATGTGCTTGAGCGCGCGCGACTCGAGGTTGGACAGGCGCCCAAGAATGCTGGGGACTTGGTTGTGCTGGGGCGGAATATTGCGCGGAACAGCGTGTTGGCTGCGAGGGAGGATGGGGATGAGATTCGGAGCTCGCATAGCGCGGCGGGCACGTTGGGGGTGTTGGCTGAGAAGGTGTGGGAAGGGAAAGTGGGGGCGAGCGTGTTGGTTGTTAAGGCTGCTTGTTGATGGAAGTTTGGGCGGGCGTTGGGTACAAATGATGTTGGCGTTGGGTTTGGTACATGAGCGAAGTGGAAAGGCATATTTGTGGTGTTGATTTGAGTATCTGAAGGCGACAGTGTGCGGAAATATCATGTGAAAGTGTGTATCATGACCTCAGCTAGAAACAAGCAATCATCGCTACAGTACAGTATACATCTTACAGAAAGCCTTCGTGCCATACAAGCCGAAACATTGGACGTGAGCAGATACATGCCCCTTACGCCGCCGCAGTAGGTGCATTGGGCTCGTACTTCCTCAACTACGCTCAAGTTAGCACTCGTCTCCCCGGTAATATGGTTCAGGAAACTTACATCCAAGCTCAAATACTTGCTCGTCATCTTCGCTTGATCACGCATGACACCCACCAGCGTCTCACTCTCCTGGAAGAACGTCGACTTCAAACTGATAACGATAAACTGCATGCCTGGGTTCGCATGCTCGCGCACATACTGCGCAACGCGTGTGACATTGACGTGATCCAGCGCCGCATCGACCTCATCCAGAACGAAGAATGGGGATGGCTGGTAGCTGTGAATGGCAAACAGCAGCGCCAGGGCTGCAATCGTCTTCTCGCCACCAGATAGATGCTCCATGTCACGGAAGCGCTTGAGCGGGGGCATGGCGTGATATCGCAGACCTGCAAGATATGGTTCGGTCGAGTCTTCTTGGTCCAGGTAGGCTTGGCCACCGAGCGGGAATTGAGGGGACTTGGTGAGGTCCTTGTATGTGCCACCAATGTTCTCGTGGATGTGATCGTACGCTTTGGTGAAGAGGTCGAGACGCTTCTGCTTGACGTCCTCGAAGGCCTTCTTTGCGGTGGCGGCGCGCTTGCGGGTTTCGGCGAATTGCTCGTCAATTTCACGTAGGCGGGCTTCGGTTGCAGTGAGGCGTTCACCGGCACGCGCGTTGGGCGTTGCTTTGTTGATGTCGGTGTCAAGGCGTGAGATGTGGTCGGTAAGCTTGTCCTCGGCCTCTTTGAGGGCGTCAATGGCTCGTTGTTGGACGCGCGAATCTTCATCCTGCTCCTAGAAATTGTTAGTACACAAAGCTTTGGAGGGAAGATTTCAATAACTCACATTCTCGAGAGCCTCGACTACCTCTGTGCGCAGTTCCTCATCGAGCTCCCCAAAGTCGACCTCGATACCGAAGTCGTCGACTCGCGCGGGCTCTATCATGGTCGACTCAGGGTCCTCATCAACGTCCATAGCGTCAGCATCAGGACGCGGTGCATCTGTCATAGGCAGAGACACGAGCGGCTCCGAGTCTTCTGTCAGTGGAATATTGATCTCGTTGACTCTGCAAGTCTTGAGAAGGGTGAATCTCTGCGTCGCGCATGTCTTAACCTTTGCGTCTTCCTCGTCGACGGCGCTAATGGTCTTCTTAGCCCGCTCATTGTGCTTGTCAAGCACTCGTCGTGCCTCCGTAACAGCCGCAGCTCGCTCCACGAGTTTCTCATTGAGCTCGCCTCGCTGCTCCTTCAATGCTTCCAGTTCTGCAATGAGAACATCGTTGGCATCCTGCAACTCTTCTTGCTTCGCCTCGAGGTCGCTCATGTCAGCAATCTTCCTCTTGATCTCATCTTCTGCAGCCTGCAGGCGCTTCTCAGCACCAGCGTGCGATGACTCGAGCTGCTTGACTGCGAACTGAAGCTTGAGACGCTGAGTGTTGAATTCGTTACGCTTCCCCACCGCCTCTTGTTGCACAGTTCCTTGCTGTGCTTCATAATCGCGGACTGAATCATAGCCGAGACGTTGGCAGAAGTCTGCAAAGACATCATCGGTGACGCTATCCACCGAGTCTTGGTGGTTCTTGAGTTCAGCTTCACTGTTCTGTAGTCGCTGTACTTGATCGTTGTAGCTGGGTCGCACTCCACGTAGTTCGCCTTTGTGATGTGTGACTTGCTTCTTGAGACTGTCGATGTTACGAGCGAGAGTTTTCGATTCGTCTTGTGCACGCCTGATTTGGTCATCGAGATCTTGCAACTCAACTTCAAGCTGCGTCTCCTGTTCCTGCTTGCGGTCCATCTTAGGTAATGCGGCTAGCTCATTGAGGTACTTCTGTCGTTCATCAGAGAGCTTTCGGTATTTTTGCTCATCGAAGCTCTGCTCTTTGAGCCCGTCATCGCCCAAAACTTCACCACCAGTCTGTGTGCCACCTTTGCCAATCACGCGTCCATCGAGGGTAACGGCCTTGGCCTGTATGCGCCGTTCGTACCGAAGTTCTTTGGCGACCTTTTCGTTATCGCAGACCATGGTATTGCCACACGCGGCGGCCATGGCTCGCTCGTGTTTGGGGTCGTAGTTGATACAGTCGATGGCAAGACGCATGCCTTTGTGAGCACCTTTGAGCTGCGGGTCGACTGCTTGAATTTGTATCGAGTCGAGGGGGTTGAAGGTCATGATACCAATCCTCTCCGCTTTGAGATACTGGATGCACTCCTTCGCAGTCGCTTCAGTGTCGACAATGACAGTCT
The DNA here is from genome assembly GCA_003501895.1 of Phaeosphaeria sp. A1 3.1a. Taxonomy (NCBI): domain Eukaryota; kingdom Fungi; phylum Ascomycota; class Dothideomycetes; order Pleosporales; family Phaeosphaeriaceae; genus Phaeosphaeria; species Phaeosphaeria sp. A1 3.1a. The sequence continues at coordinate 19,058 of QVXC01000004.1, forward strand.
CCATCTGGTAACCCAGCACGCGACCCATGGCTTTGCTGTACTTTTCCTGCTTGGGCGTGATCAAGTCTCTGTACCGACCGTGCACTTTGTCTGCTCCAAGACGGGTTCTCAACTTGTCGATGGCCTTACGAGCATCTTGTAATTTCCTCGACTCGTGGCGGTTACCTTCAACGAATTTGAGTTCCCTGAGCGTCTGCTGCAGCTTCTGGTTCTTCTCGGTGTATGCCATCTCGAGCTGCTGGCGGTCGGAGCGGATCTTCTTGACTTCCTGCTGCTTTGCGGCCCTCGATGTGGTCAGATCCTTAATTTGATCTTTCAGATCTCGCTGCCGGTCCTCTAAGTGGCTGATGTCCGCATTGAGTTTTTCAACAGCCTCCTCATGGCTCTGCACGGTCTGCTCCAGTTGCTTAACGTGACCCTTGTTGGTGTCTACATCCCGCTTGAGCTTGTCGATCTGCATCTGATCACCATGAGTGCGCTTTGTGACGTCGCTACGGAGCTTGTTGTACTCCTGGAGATCAGCCTCGGAGAGCTCGCGACCCTGGCGTTGCGCGGCAGCTTTAAACTCGTCCTCCCATTTCTTAGCTGCCTTCTCTACAGTCTCCAGATCCTTGCGGTATTTCTTGACCTGCGCTTCCTCTGCGTCTCGCTGCTTCCGGAGCCCGTCAATCTTGCTTTCGTATTTTCGGCGGGTCTCGTTGGTAAGCCTGATCTTCTCCTCGATGGGAGCGAGCTCGTTGGATGTGTCCTCAATCTCTCGCTCCTTGCCCTTGATGCTGCGGTCGGTTTTGGACATGTCGCGCTTGATCTTGGCTTCTTCCTGTTTCTCCTTGTCGAGCCTCTTCTGGTACTTTTCAACACTGCGTCTGTGCTCTTGCAGCTCCTCTTGGTGGCTCGCAATCTTGTCGCGTGCCCGCTCCATGGTCTGCTGGTATAGGAAGAGCTTCCACAACGTCTTGGTCACAACAGCCTCGTCCCGCTCGGTTATCATCTTCTCGTGGGCGTCGAATTCGGTCTTCTGCTCCTGATACGTCCTGAGCTCAGCATTGATGCCACGGCGCTCGTGCAGGTGCTTGGCGTTGTCTTCGGTCGCAGCCTCAGATTCGGCCTTGAGGCGGTCGTAGTCGGCCCTGTACTCCAAGCTGCCAGAGATGCGCTCGACCTGCTCGGTGAGCTTCTCTGGCGCCATGGTTGCAATCTTCTCGACATCTCCCTGGAAGACCAGAAAGTTTCGGGCCTTGACGAGAATGCTGTGCTCCTCGAGGGCGTCGTTGTACTGCTTTTGAGTGACCTGGCGGCTGTTGATTCGGTACTCGCTGGCGCCAGCGCTCGTGATGGTGCGCTGCCACTCGTGGGTCTGCTCAGCATCGTCCTCGAAGACGGCCTTGACCCAGGCGTTCTGCGGGTCATTGCGCTGAGTGCTGGACTGCGATTCGCCGTTTTCCTGTGTGTCGCCATTGGCCTCGCCATTCCCATTGGCCCCGTCCTCCATGACATCGCCGTCGGCATTGATGCGCGCATCGCGGATGATCCTGCCGCGGTAGATCATGTCCTTGAGCTTGTCTGATCGCAGCTGGGTGGACTTGACGCCAAGGACGAATGATATGGCGTCCATGCTGTTGGACTTGCCCGAGCCATTGGGCCCGATGATGGAGGTGAAGTACGAGTCGCCGAAGAGGAGCGTGTGGCGGCCGCGGTACGACTTGAAGTTGTAGATGTCAAGGCGGATGAGCTTCCCCATGGTGATGGTCGATTTGCGCGCTGCCTGTCCGGCAATTGCGCAGTGTTGTGGTAGTTGCTGGTCCCGGTGGGAGTGGGATGCGATGCGACGTGATTGCGGGCATGGCCAAAGTTCGCGTCAAGGCAGGCGCGTCGCGTGCACCGGGCTGCGCCTTCCGTAGCTAGCGCCAGCACATCCTCCACAGTGACGGAATGCCCGCAGGTGCCTCAAACTTGGTGTCGAACTTCACCGCTGCCTCCCTGCTGCGACCACTTTTGCTTTCCTTCTCTCCACTGATATTTGAGTCAGCTATTCACACTTCAGCTGCATACACCAGCTGTATCCACTCGTGACCATATTTATTACTGCCCCTCTCTGCGTGCTAAGCAGCCAGTAATGACGTTGTGAGCTCCAATCACCAGCTTGCATCTTCCCACGCCCAAGTCGACAGCCTCTCCAACACGCACAACGGTGCTGCGAACAGTACAGTCCGGTCCAGGCCCTGCACATCACACGCTCGTCGGAGCACAGTCACGAGAACACGCCTGGCATCTGTCTCCGACTTATTTGCTCTAATCCGGACAGCGCGACTGTATGCACCTTCCTCCCCATTTTGACCCTTCCTTTGTTATGACCTCCCCGCGCACTCCTCCACACCACACAACTAACCCTAGCCATGGCTGTAGGCTCTCCCCCGCGTTCCCTTAAGCGACCCCTCCATCGCCGCACGCCATCGAGCCTCGAGATCGTGCAAGAAGAGCTGCCCGCCATGCCCGAGCAGGATGCTCTGGGGAGCGGCCCCAAGGCGAAGTCAGAGCCCCAGCTGGCCGTGCCTGGGACGACGCAGCAGACATCAGCCAGCGACGTGGGATCTGCCATCGTCGACGACTCGAGCACTTCCTACCAAGCGCCCCTCTCCACGCCCGGTCTCTCCCGCTCCGCCTCCTTCTCCAACAGCTCCTACCACGACGACTCCGACTATGAGGAGGCCGCCTTCTTCCCGCCCGTCGAGCGGCTGACCATGTTCGACTTTGTCGAAAACCTCGCTCTGACCCAGCGCATCGAGAAGATTCAGAGCTCCATCGCTTCGCAGACTGAGAAGATCAAGAACCAGGCAAAGAACAGAGGCATCACCCGGGATCGCGTCGTCGAGGAATGGCGCAGGAGGGTACCAACTGAGGGCGAGCAGCTCGACAAGTACCGGCGGCGTATGCGACAATCAGTCGACCGCTTGAACTCGCAGTGGAAGGAATCTGTGACCGTGACAGCCAAGGAGAAGGCATCCTTCATCGCCGCTGTCATGAACATCTTCGTTTCAGGCTACTTGGTCGGACTACACCCTGACTTCTTCCCCTACTGGTACACGGGTCAGCTGCTCTACTTCATGCCCATCCGCTTCATCACCTACCACAAGAAGGGCTACCACTACTTCCTCGCGGACTTGTGCTACTTCGTCAACATCCTCATGGTCCTCAGCATCTGGGTCTTCCCGCAGTCTAAGCGCCTGTTCATTGCGACCTACTGCCTGGCCATGGGCAACAACGCCATTGCTATCATCATGTGGCGCAATTCGCTCGTATTCCACTCCATGGACAAAGTTGTGAGGTATGTATCTCTTCTAAAGCTGGACAGTCCCTCACTAACACGCCTAGCCTCTTCATTCACATCATGCCCTGCGTCACACTACATTGCTTGGTCCATCTGCTTTCCCCTGAAATGCAGCAGGAGAAGTATCCCGCCATCTACAACATTCGCCACTCCGATCCAACCTCGAAGCATCACTACAGCCTTCCCCAGATGATGCTGTGGGCCACTCTACCTTATGCTGTCTGGCAGTTGAGCTACCACTTCCTCATCACTGTTCGCCGCCGAGAAGCCATCAAAGCCGGTCGCCCTACAAGCTTCACCTGGCTACGCAAGTCATACGCAAAGACCTGGATTGGCAAGATCGTACTCTCGTTGCCCAACTTCCTCCAGGAGCCAGCCTTCATGCTGATTCAATATCTGTACGCCGTTGTGACTATGCTTCCCTGCCCAGTCTGGTTCTGGTATCGTTGGCCTAGTGGTCTCTTCCTGATAGTCGTCTTCATCTGGAGTGTCTACAACGGCGCAACATTCTACATCGACGTCTTCGGGAACCGATTCCAGAAGGAACTGGAACAGTTGAAGAGAGACGTTGCAAAGTGGCAGGCGTCACCAGGTGGTGGTCAAACTCCGTTCACGCCGCTTGAGTCAGGTGCCGAGAAGCAGCTCGGTCACATTCCACCGCTTGAGGGCAGTACTTCTGTCAAGCCAGCTGACGGTGAAGCGCGCGAGAGGAAGTGACATGGCTTTGTCTGCCGAGTTTGTTTATCGTTGCATTTGTCACTTATGCACATTTCCTGTCCTGTTTGCACCTGCATCGGAGTTTCGTGGACGTCGCATGTCTTGTCATTTAGAGTGTTTGGCCACAGATACCCCTTTCCTTCGCTTAGTTTGGTTGATTAGATTTGGTATTCAAGCAAGTCCTACGTGTAATAATCACTGACATATAGCCATATTTGCCACTATTCCGTCCAATAGTGCTCACTGTGACCATTGCTGACTGAAAACTTCGACATCAACACAATTAAATTATAGCCCTGCCACCCTCTCCGTCTCCGCGCATGTTCCCACATCATCGGCAGCCAATGCCTCTACCAACAGACAACCCGCCATATACTGCTCTGCCCGCTTTGTCGGGCCACGATTGAGCAAGTGTCGATTGTGCCACGATGGATGATATATCTCCCCACTGAGCACGACCGAATCTCGTTTCCGAGCCATCTATCGCTCACGCCTTGGTCGATCACAGAACCCGAGATCCTGCGATGCCATAATCGGATGCTCAACGACGTGGTCGCTGGGCGACTCTGGTGGTTTGACCCATACTCTCTGTGGGGTTGGTATGTGTTCTCCCCACTCTGTCATGCAGAATGTGGCATTGGCGTTGGCTCAGGTGCACATCTGCTAGGTCGACTGCTTGTGTATCTGCTGCCCAGTGTGTTTTGATCGAGTGCCTGTACATTCAACCTGGGTGGTTTTGATGTCGGCGTAGTAGTGGTCTTTCGAAGCATGACCTCGTGGTTAGGCGCTGGGCTGCTGCTGTTGTTCCCGGGTGAATTGTCTCATGGATTCATCATGCGATTCACTTCGGCTTGGTGGTATCGGGACATACATTGGGAAGTGTGGGTGGTTTCTGGGGCTTGGTCGGGACAACGGCGGCGCCTATCTTTGTGTATGGAGCCTTGGTGGGTTAATTAATCTTACTGGGGGGAGAGGGATGGAAGCACCGAGAGTGGTGATTTGGCCCTTGACTTGACAAGAACGATTGCTCTACCCATACATCGCCCAATAGACGTACACGTGAGAATGCTGTGGTCTGGCTCAGATTCTGGCCCATTGATCGGTACCGCAAGATCAGAAAGAGCGTAACATGTACACTACTAGCTGTCCGGCCTGAGAAGTGTCGCGAGTCTCGAGACACTCCAGGTTGACTATGATTCGGCTGGCTGACACGAATCTCCATGACGAAGCGAAGATACCTGGAATCTTCGCACGTCTACTCAAGGACTCCACCTAGTCAAATAACTTGATGGCAAGTCATATCTTGAGGATACTTACTTGTTTTGAGACCATGACAATCTTAAGACTCGAATTTAATGAGTCCGACTTCACCATGAACCTTGCTTTACACCACAGAAGTTCACTGACTACTATGTTTACGTCGATCGAGTTGCCTACGATAATATCAAGAGTGAGTTATCGTGCTTACAGGGCGTATCCGACGATCAGGATAGCTACTCCAGTCAATCTTAAACGACATGCATGTCGTCAATCTTCACGGCCCTACCATCTTAAATCCGCCAATGTCCGACCCCTCCGACCCCATCACTACGACTGCGCGCTTCCGAATCGAGTATGCATTTCGGTGTAAAATGTACACGAGAAGATATAAGTTCTAACATTCAGTCAAAAAATCATTTCAAACTTCGCTACACAGACACTTGAACCCCTCCTTCACCCCCAACTTCCTAACATCTATCTGATAACCATGTCGACCTCCAAAACGCCCCTCGAAATCGTCTTTGGCGCAATGACCTTTGGTCGCGCCGGCGAAGAACAGGTCCGCACGTCCAAGATCGAGGACTGCGCTGCTATACTTGATCTTTTCCAATCATATGGGCATTCAGAAATCGATACCTCCAGATTCTACGGCGTGAGCAACAACCCTCCCCTCCCCCTCTCTGGTCCTCACCAAAAAGCATCTCCCTCCAAATCACACTGACTAAAAATGTACCTCCAGGGCGGCTCCTCCGAAGAATACCTTGCCCAGCTGAACTGGAAACCCCGCAACCTAACCATGGACACGAAATTCTTCCCCAACGTCCGCGGCATCTACGGCCGTCCTGTCACGCATCTGACTCCTGAAAACATGCGCGCTGGCTTGGAGGACAGCCTATCCGCTCTAGCAACAGATAGCATCGATGTATGGTACCTGCACGCGCCGGACCGCAGCGTGCCCATTGAAGAGACGTTGAAGTGCGTGAATGAATTGTATAAGGAGGGCAAGTTCAAGCGCTGGGGCGTGAGCAATTTTATGGCTTGGGAAGGTAAATCTCCTACATTCTATCAGCTATCTCCCTTCACCTATACCTACCCTATCCTTACCCCCCTCTATCACTCAAAACAATTTACTAATCTCCCTATGCAGTGGCGCAAATCTGCCAAATCTGCCTCTCAAATACCTACCCCCTCCCCTCAATATACCAAGGCATGTACAACGCCTTCCACCGCACTATCGAATCCGAACTCCTCCCCTGTCTCCGCAACTATAACATCTCTTTCTACGCTTTCAACCCGCTCGCCGGCGGCTGGCTGACAGACCGCTACTCGCGCTCCACGGCTGCCGATGGCGTCGAAGCCGGGTCACGCTTCGACACAAAGACGCTGCAGGGCCAGATGTATCGTATGCGGTTTTGGAATGATGACTTCTTTGCCGCGTTGGAGGGGCTGAGGGCGGTCAAGGGAGAGGTGAGGGAGAGTGAGATTGCGCTGAGGTGGATGGTGAATCATAGTATGTTGAGGAGGGAGAGGGGGGATAAGGTGATTATTGGGGCGAGTAGTAGGGAGCAGTTGGAGATGAATCTTGGGGATCTGGAAAAGGGCGCGTTGGACGAGAAAGTTTTGGGGGCGTTGGATAAGGGGTGGGAGGGGTGTAGGGGGATTACGGGCAAGTACTTTCATTAGATGAGAAATGGCAAGGGTGGATTTACACATCTTGTCAAAGACCTTGTAGTTTCACAAGATGACTCACATTTTAGAACATTGAATGACATGCAGTTGTGACACGGAGACTCGGTTCACACCGCGAACACAGCCTGTCACAGAATATCACACCAAGCGCTTAGCCACTGTCATAACCACACTGTACGTACATTATTCTCTTCCTCCATTTCTCATGCATGCGCCTGCCTGTTCGCACAACTCCAACCGTTTTCTTCCCACAACAGGTTTGTAGAATGCCACAATTGCTCGTGACACCCGTGGTACACGAGGAAGCACTCAAATGCGCTCAACTACGAATCAAAAGTCTAGGGTCTCTTGTGATCGGCAGACCTCCACCATACCCAGGCTTCTTAAGAGATCAAGTGACAACCATCCAGAACGATTTAAAGAACAAACGTCATATTCACCATTTGAAAGTGACCGAGGCGAACGAGATCATCGCGTACGCCAAATGGGAGATATATCCCACCGGTCGTCCAGACTTGGGGCAGCTGAAGAAGCCGATTAATGAGGAATCGAAGAGCTTTGATCAGTACGGGCGCCTACGAGAAGCGGCACATGAGTACTTTTGTCGTCGGAATGGTGGCCCGATAGGAGCTGGCCCTCATATATGTAAGCTTACTTGGATTTCGAGACTATCATTTCGAGGCGACTGCTTATTAAACTGATGTTTTCATGATTAGTGCTAGCCTTGCTTGTGACATCGAGTGAACACCGGCGAAAAGGCGCGGGCAGTCTGCTGTTGCAGTGGGGCATTGACAAGGCTGAAGAGATGAGGCTTCCGTGCTACCTGCAAGCTTCCGAACAGGGGAAGCGATTATACGAGAACTACGGTTTCCTAGCAGTCGATGTGGCAGAGTTCGATCTTGCTGAGTATGGGCTAGAAGGCATTGAGAGGATGACTGAGATGATTCGGCCACCGTCAAAGAACTTGCAGTGAAGAGCTGTCAACACATGCCATGAAGGCTTCAATGGGGACAAGGCTGCGAAGAAACTTGCATCGAATGAAGGATTCGTCCTCATACATACACTTCATAGGCTGAGCGAAGTGTCAGTGACGAAACAATCTGTCTCACACTGCTGAGCTTCTGAAAATGGAGGTGAGCTCAGATCTCTGCGTACCCCGGCGTACCCCGAATGCGCGTCTTCTTCTGGATCGTAATGGTAGCCACTCATCCATATCTACCCCCTACCAGGCGGATTGAGCAGAGTGCGTGAACCATAGCGCGGAGATTATACAACAAGGGAAAGTCCAGCCTCATCCAATTGAAGCCGGCAATAAGCTGAGACCTAGAAGTTCGTATTCGCATCCGCAATCGTGTCGGGAGGGACATCCTTAGGACTCACCCAGAAATCTCTGCCCTAGATGCGGCTCCGCACAAGTCCCGCGGACCGTTCGCAATGCCGTGGGTTGACCCGAAAACCTGTTTGCGTGACGTTGGTGAACGAGTCAACCAAGTCACTCGAGCTCTTCTGAAGACCACATTCTCATTCTGGTGAATGCATAGAGTCTACTTGCGGCCTCTTGAAGTCGCGTGTTAATGAAGAAATAGTACTTGCTTGTAGGTATCGTTCCGATTCTAGGAGATACAGTTCGCCAGACCTACTTCACCATCGGCAAACTCCCGTGGGGTGCATGCTGGACACACATTGTCCGATCAGAGTTTTCCGTCGGATCTGGGGCATCACATTGCAATAAACAGCTTCGTCTGCGGGTCGTGCGAAGCAGCGCGTGCATCTCCGGAGCGACGTTGCAGCATAGAGCTTGGCATTACTCATGGCGCTCTTTCGACGAGCAACCACAGTTCTAGCTCATCATCTCCCCAGATCCTTACCCCGGATTCGATGTTGAACAACGACGGAACCGCCACAAGGAGTAATTTCGCGGGGTATTGGATCACGACTCCCGAACGGTCATTGGGACTGGTGCATATCCAAATGCCGCATTCGGATGCTCTCGTCTCGGTGCCATATGCACCGCTTGCTAGTGGCATGCACGCCATACGCTGTTATGGCTTCCGAGAAAACTTCTTGGAATGCCGATCTGCGCAGAGCCGCCTGAACAGAAATAGTGGCAGGCAGTCTCAGACAGCAAGCACAGCAGCATTCATATCTCGGCTTCCATCGCTTGAGGCTTATCAGTGAAGCTTTGTGGAGAGTGACGGATCAGATACTGTGGTACCGGGGGTAAGTTCTCCCAACTTGCCACTGCACAAGGTGTCCGAGCTAGAAGTCGTTTCAGCGAATAAGAAGGTCTAATTTTGCTGAATAATAGTGCTGTTGACCAATAGTCTGCTTGTGCTGGAACTGCGCTTGGATCCGTGCTTTGTGTGGCAACTTGGGAAAACTTACCCCTGGTACCACAGTAGGGATCAGATGGGATGGGCACGCGTGCAGGGCCGACTACGGTCATGGGATCGGAGTGCAGACGTGGCTCTCTATCTTGGTGTTGATATCGCGAGAAGCACAATGATGCAGAGTGGATTTGGGCCTAGCCGGTTGCGGGCAGTAGATCCACTTTGTCAAGCACCACCACGACCGAATGTGGGGAAACGTAGATCTAGCTATCACGACCCTGCCTCAGCCCTGGGCACACTTCAACACCGCAATGTTCGTCCTTCACCGCAGCCTATAGAGACATACGCGACATGCCTCGCTATCATACAGCGAGCAGTGTCCAAGTTTTCCGCTGTCCAAACGTCCTCCCATAGATGGCAAAGTAGCACCTTTTCTGCCCTTCCACACGTTGTGGCCGGCCAATCAGCGGTGGCATATTGCACGAAGCGAGGCATATCCAGGACGCAGATTGCTTAGTAGGGCCGAAGCTCGGAATCTAGACGTTGATGCCTCACCGTGCAAACCCATCAGCGACGCGCTTTTATCAGCTGCTATCTTGGCCCTTGCACGATAGACAAAGCTTCCTATCGCCTGTGTCACTGCCCCGTCACACGCGCATTTAGGGAACCGCCTCCGCATTCTCTGGAGCCGCACCCAACGTCTCTTAATCCCATCGGGGCTCCCTTCCCATTCTTGTCGTCCGATTCCATCCCCCTTCCCGTCGACATCACTTTGTATCTTTCTTTTGCCTAGACACAATATGACTGCTACCTTGGCTCAGGAGAAGGTCGCGGCTCGCGATCTCAAGGCGAAGAAGACAAAGTCCAGGAATGGTTGTGGTCGATGCAAGCTCAAGAGGGTAAGACGACCCCACACCTCTGATCATCTCCCCAACCAGACACTGACAGATGACTCAGCTTAAATGTGACGAGACTGCCCCCGGCTGTCTGCAGTGTAAGAAGAGGAACGTCGCCTGTCCTGGCTACGAGAAGACCCTCAAGTGGTCTACAAAGTACGAGGTCTTTAGCCCCGTGCAGTTCAAGAACCCATCGCCAAAGCCCAGGACTACTTCAGATGCTACGGCACAGGCACCATCACCAACCAAGGCCTCGCTGCCAAAGTCAGTCGACAGTGGCATCGAGGCTCTAGCCGCCGTACTTCCTGCTGGCAGGAAGTCTGTAGTACCACAGGAGACTAACACCCGGTCGGTCACACCAACCCTCTCGCCACCAGCGTTGGAGGAACAAGTAGCCACATTGGAGTCATCCACCGAGGACGAGGAGTCGCCCCGTGACTTCGAGCCCTTCACCATGGAGGACATCGATGCCATGAGCTCTGATATGATGGATGGTCTGGTTGATGCTATTCCCCTTCCACACGATGACTTCGCCTTTGGCTCATTCGATGATCTTGATCTGGCCAGCGGCTCATTTGATGAGCTTGCTCTCGATTTTGATGACATGTCACATCAGCATGACCTTTCTTCTTCTGCAGCCACTTCTCTGCTGACCACCAGGGAGTCTAGCCGAGAGGCTAGCCCAAGGTTGTCCCGTTCCTTGCTCTTGGACTTTTACCGCCTTCCAAGTCCATCACCCGGCCCTTCTGCTCCGGACGACATTGAGTCTCTTCTTATCCAACATTACTTCAAGGATGTCTGCGGTGTTTTCTCTTCTTTTGATTCCGTTTTGAACCCCTTCCGAACCACCATTGGCCGCATCTACCAGGAGAGTCCCTGCATCAACTATGCAATTCAGTCAATGTCGGCTGCCCACCTTGCCAACAGCTTCCCAAACATGGCTTCCGTCGGCGTAGAGATGCAACGCAAGGCTTTTGATGCTCTTCAGGCTGAACTTCCCCTCGTTCAGAGTGGACAGGCAAGCGCTACCAAGACCTTCCTCAGCATCATGCTCCTTGGCTTGACCACATCGTGGCATGATAGCAGTGCTCTTGGCCTCGAGTACCTCTCGACGGCACGCAGTCTGATCTTGCCTAAGCTGTTGAGCCGGTCAGAGGAAGACGAGGTTCAACGTGAGGCTCAGTTCTTCGAGGAGTCACTGATCCATTGGGAGATGCTGATGGGCTTCGTAACAGAAGACGCCATGTCCTTCTCATCGCCTTCTGGCATCCGTCCTCGCAGGGTTTCCAAACAAAATGCACCCGCTACTCGACGACCGGATGGCAAGATTGTGCCACATCCCTGGACAGGCATCGCACCTACAGGTCAGTTCTTGCTGGCCGAGGTCGGCCGTCTCGTCCGCAGAGAGCGATCGCTTGACAAGCACTCCGCCGTGGACATTCGACGAAGACAAGAGAACTCCCTTAACGCTGCCTCTCTTGAGGAAGACCTCTTGGCGTTGGAGTATCCAACCGCCGACGACCTTGCTGATACGGGAGATGAGCGGACGCCTAAGCAGGACTTCATCGTCATTGCTGAGGCGTATCGTTGTGCTGGTCTGCTTGAGCTTTACCGAGTCTTCCCTTCTATCTTGCGAAAGCGCTTGGGTAAGGACAAGTTCAGTGCAAGTGACAACGTCGACTTCCACTTCCCCATGCCTCGCTTCGAGACGCCATACGAGGATACCGACACCAAGCTCTGGCTCAACTCTCTCGCCATGCACATTCTTCGATCTCTTGAGTCTCTTCCTGCCTCGTCGGGTACATTTTGCATCCAGCCACTTCTCCTGGTCATCGCCGCCTCTGAACTGAAGTTCGTCTCTTCTGTTGACTTCTTCGACGTTCACGCAAATGACTCCAAGATTCTGACTTCTCGAGAGTTTGTTATCAGGCGGCTCCAAGAGTTTGCTCTTCGCCTACCTAACAAGCCTCTCCGCCAGATGATCCAATTGATCAAGGAGACATGGCGCCAATCCGACGACGGTCTGGATGCATTCTGGATTGACATCATGAACGAGAAAGGCTGGCACACCATCATGTGATGCCGGCTTGCCTCTGTGTTCATGTTTGTTCTTTCCAAAAGTTTCGACGTCACCTACCTTTCATGGTGAACCTTCACCTCGGCGTTATCTTGAGCATCTTCAGCACTGGCGTTATTCGATTTCCGGCGTCACACCAAGTCTTGCAGCGACTTCCTTCATGACTTTCAATTACGACTTCGGCCTACTTTCACGACACCTGTATGACTGCTACCACAGTCTGGTACGATCTTTAATGTACGACTACTACTCCTACACGAACGATTCAGCATCCCGGTGATGTTTGATGTCCAGTCCGGCCTACTGCGACACCCTAATACGTAATCCTACTGCGACAATCCCTTCGAGTCCCTATTGCGACATCCTAATTCCCAAGCATCCGAGATGCCCTGTTACGATACCCGTTTGCGACTACATGTACGAATACCATCTGCAACACCCTCCGATTGCGATGACCCATTACGATCCCTTCCTCTATCCCACCTGCGATACCCATCTACGACATGACCCTTCTGGAACCCTTTCGCGACTGTCTCCCTGGACCCTCGCGACATGCCTTCTGGATACCCCGCGACATCTTCTGAAGATGCCCATAGCGACAATCTAATCATAATACCAATGCGCTTAGCCCATGCACATTAATAATACTACACTCCCCCTCGGGCAGGTAAGACAGATCATGCAAGTGCTGTCAGCAACATCCCTTGCTTCATGCGACCATGCGACCATGCGACTATGCGCCCAATGCTGGTTCGACCCTCGCGCCCTATGCCGAACTGGTTTCGCCCTGGCCGATTCTCCTGCTGGTTCACCTGAAATGTTGAAAGACTTTCATGGTATACTTTGTATATAGATCTGCTGCGTCTTAACGTTTGCGATGTCCGTTGCTGTTACTACAGAGGCGAGTAGAAAGGGTTGGAACTTAGCGTTGATGTTGGTGGTGGATGAAACCCCCACATGAGAAATGGAAGGCTGTCGGTGCATCACGTGGATAAAACCTCGTGATGTCCTCGACCTGGCCTATCGACACATGGAAGAGATGAACACGTGCTGGAATTGTGTGTATCTTGGACTGGCAAATACTTCGTTAGGGGTATATCCTACTTATGCAAGCTCTTACGCGCCGCTGAAAATGCGCGCGTCGAGTACATATATGTACAAAACAGAAAAGGAACGCTCAGAGAAAGAATAATCCAATCAATCACGGCTGCGTAATGCGAGTAACATCACATGACCGGCCTGTACATCTCATCATCCAAATCCTCCTCGTATCTTATGCATACCCTGTCGCCACTCGGTGCCTGTACAATCAGCATCGGCGTCGCCTGCTGTGTCCATCCCTTCTTCTCTCCACCCTCGACCTCTACGCCTGAGCTTGAGATCTCGAGTACCATGCTTTGCCCCGTGCTGTCTGACCTGCCGTACCACCTGAGCAGACTCAGATGCACGCCTTCAGCGATACATGCTAGGATTGCGACTGCGACAATGACGTGTAGGATCCAGAGCGTGACGAACGACCCCTGGTATTCTGAAAATTGATCGCGCTCCGAACGACACACGATGCGTTGGCGCGGTATCGTAGTGCGTGTGACTTCACTTTCCGCAGCATCTTTCCTCGCACTCAATCCCTTCCCCTTAACTAACACATCCCGCGAAATCGGGCGCTGATTCCCGCTCCCACTCCATACGGCCGGTCGCTCCAGGTACAGCTCCGACTCGTCGTGTTGGAAGGTCTCGAGCTCGGGGCCGAGATTCGCACAGGGGTCTTCGAATGCGAGGGGGCTTGATGAGGGCTCTGCGGGCGTCCAGTGTGCGGCTGAGGGCGTGAAGATGGCGGGGGGTGCGGAGTCTGCGACGACGACGGTGCAGCGGCAGTGTGTGCGTGTTGGGGCTGGGGTTGCGAGGGCAGATGAGAGGAGGAGAGCGGTTGTTAGGGATTGGAAGAGCATTGTTGCGGTTGAAGCCTCGTGGGTGTATTTGCCCAGTTCTTTTTGTAATTGTAGTTGGACGAGAGACTTGGTCTCAGATTCGAGATTTGAAAGAGCGCGAAAAGGTTGCAGCGAACTGCGCGTGCAAATGCCGTGGATAATATAGCAACGGCAGTCGAATTGTTCGAGATTGGGAAGGCCCGATAAACTGGTTCAATAGTCGAGCGGAAGGACGGGGCGCAGCGTCTTGGGGCCTGTCAGCATGTCAAAACTTGCTTCGAATGCGGAGGTAATTTGTCGAGGAAAAGAGGTCAAGCATACCAAGAACTTCTAAATATAAAAAAAGCGCGTGGTGCGCGCGATAGGAAGCCTTGATTGGAAAGCCTTACTTATAGAACTATGCGCAAGTTGAATATGTCGAAGGACGTTATGAGATGAATTGCAACGCAATGTCGAGACGGAAGAAGAAAAGGGCTGGCGAAGCGTAATCGCAAAGAGAGTGACTGCAGACGAAAAATCTCAAACGAAACCTCAACCCCCAAGGGCGCGCCCTGCCAAAGTTATGTACCTCGCCCCCATGCCATACCGGCTACCGAAATCGACGCACCATTCCACCCCCGAGTCACACTCTCTTGTCTCAGCTACGCCCCTCAGCGGCCGTTTCGCTTCGCCCATCCACACCTAGACCCTAAACAGGCCAGGACAGCAAGCATATATTGGTGCCTAAGCCTAATAAGGGGCGAGTTCAGCCTCGCACAAGCAATGGAGCATGGGAAACATTGCTTGGGAGCTGAGTCTCGAATGTGCCTCTGCAAGGGACACGGTGCATGGGCGGGCGGGAAGGACGGCGCAGCGCGCGCTGGACCTGGGCCTTTTTTGGTTGCTGTGTCGGCAGCCCCGCAAGCCTCTTGCATTGGGCTAGGTATGATCAGCCCCAGGGCCCTTGGGGGCCAGGCTAGAACTGTTCCTGTTGTGCCTGGGAGTCAGTACCTTCGTCTAATTTTTCCGCCTGGGTGGCTTTTCCCTCCTTTGCTGCTAGGACGATATATGCTATATGCGCATTGGCAATTTCCTCATTTTTCTTGAGTTTTGCTTGGGACTTTTTTACTCAGCGCGTGGGTGGTGGTTACACAGACTTGCGCCCTTGGTTTCGCGTGCAGGAAATGCATGAGCGTACAGCATGTCGTCGGTGGTCACTTATGTCCGCGGACTGCGAAACGTTCGCTGCCCGCGCGGGCACGAGCAACTTGCAAGCGATCGAGCATGGCTGCTGCAAGGATTCGTGACGATCGCACGGCAGGGTGGGAAAAGGTTGTCGGATCTTGCCTTCTGCCCTTGTCGCGAGCGCAATGTACTTTCTAATAATAATACGAGGAGAATCTCATCTATCCGGATCGCGTCAATCGATGAACAAGTCCAGGACTCAGGGAACATCCTTCGAACCCCATTGCGCACACTGACCTTTGACGGTAGGCGATGTCCATGGCAAGTATGGCGCGAACTTTACAATGTTGGGTTGCGGCATCAGGCGGAGACCTTGTTTCATGTCGCACCGCTTTCAGCAACCGTCCGCCGTGTGCTTCCATGTCTCTCCACTGACATTTTATCGATTTTGCGGAAGACCAAACCCGCCATGTTTGGTGAACTCATCCTTTGGGCGAGCGCTTGGTCGAAACAAAAAACCTTGCGACACCGTAGCCGTTGCATATGCTAAGAGATAAAGCGAAAGCTTGAGAGTGATAAGGTGGCATACGAGACGTGGTGTGTTGCACCTCTGTGGGATGAGATGCGAGTGTGATTGATGTTGCTGAAAAACTTCTCAGGCGAGGATGCTGTGCATTGTCTGAGCTCACTCTGGGAATCTGAGTGGAGTCTATGTCAAGCTCGATGACACTCTGTGGAGAGTCACTGGCACCTCTGTCTCCACTGGTTGCTTCCTCTCAAGTTTTCTCGATCGGTGGTCAGAACGCTCCCATCGCTGAGTCTCTGTCTCATCTCTCGTCACTTTTCATCGTAATAGTTGACATGCGGTTCATGAATATTTGCCGATGGTCCCACGCAGGGCGTAGACCCACGAGCTGGTGATGTCTCGGATCGTCCCGCCGAACGGTGTCGACCTTCAGGTGCATACGAACCGTGCTTCTGGAATCGAGCAGCGAAGCAGTGTTGGGCATGCATAAAAGCCACCTGGAATACAACTTATCTAGCGCATCTACACGGGATGTGCAGGCGCATTGCTAACCAGTTGTGGTGACAGTATCAAAGACGCCAAATGTCCGCTGACAAACGTGCGAACCAGGCGCCCAATTGACCGGTCGGAGACATTGTGGGTGGGTTCATACACCTTACCTAGTTGACACCAGCGATCATCTGTGTAAGCAACGAGTCTCAAAACTCTCCTCGACTTTAGCAATGTTTCGGACGGCTCTTTATCGATGGGGATCCAGCTCACGCTGTTGCGCGTCGATGACCCTATCGGCATCATGCTGCAACCCTCACCACGAGGATAACGGAGATATCGGATCTGTTCGTTGATCGCAATAGCTCCCTACGACGATCGAGCTGTTCGACGTTCATATCGACGTGTTTTCAGGCTTTCGTGGTGTTCGCAACATCAGTTTCCTTTGACGGAATCAGATTTTTGTGTGTTCGCTGCATGCTATGGTGTGGTGACATACTAATCGGTACATCCCCCTTGGTGCTGACGCAGAACTGCTGCGTCGAATTGCAGAGCTGCGCAAGAGCGCCAGGCATGCAGCAGGTCAGAAATGGAGACCTTCCCTAGACCATGCGCAACAGATGGCTTGGGATGTTTTCGTCCGGTGTGCGGCCTAAACACCCTCGTAAGCGATGAATGGCGTTCCATTATCTCAGATCTTAAACTCCGCTCACTCCGCCCTTTTTCAAAAGCCCCGGAGACATGTGCGCCGTGGCTGTCAATCTAAGCAGCGAAATAGCCAGACTTGATTGGCTCAAGACAAGCATCCATAATGAGTCACCGTCGTCGCATTCAGTAGTATGGGCTTTGTTGTGTTATCGGAGACGTTGTGTTGGGAACGCACGAAAATTAGGCCATGGCACAATGTGCACTTTCCACTCCGCTCATACTTTGTCATAATGAATCCACTTGGCATCAGCCACAGCCACTTCGGTATGCAAGCGCAGATCAGCCTTACACCTCCAGGCCGTAAGAACACAGGGTGGAGATAAGCCTGGGAAGTGAGCAACAATACTTAAGACCCGGTGTAGCACGGAGTCTTCCATAACCATTCAACCCACACCATCGCAGCTTCCTACTTCTCGATCTTGGATTCACCATCCCAATCACGTCATCTGGAACAAGACAACATCGATCTCGACTCGCACTCGTTGCACATTGAGCACTGCCGCTAGGCTACCGCACACCATGTCGTACCTATTTGTCCATTCGACGATAGGGACTCTCGTCCGATATGCTACTAAGGGCAACCTGGACTTCACCCGCAGACCCGGCAAGGCTATCTCGACATCCTCATCGACAGACGACATTCCAACTACAGTTGACAGTGCGGGTGCGGAGCTTAAGCAGCACCAGACCAGCCTTGTTGACTGGAACGGGCCAGACGATGCCAGCAACCCTCTGAACTGGCCACTGAGCCAGAAGGTCATGATAACTTTCATCGTAGCTATCTACACCTTCGCCGTCTACGTCGGCTCTAGCATCTACACATCCTCTCAGGAAGCAGTCATCGAAGTTTTTGGCGTCAGCCATGTCGAGAGCTCGCTCGGACTGGCACTGTACGTGCTCGGCTACGGCATTGGCTGTTTGCTTTTTTCGCCATTGTCGGAAGTTCCAGCCATCGGAAGGAACCCGCCTTACGCCATCTCGGGCTTCCTTTTCGTGATACTGTGCATTCCGACTGCACTTGTCGATAACTTCGCAGGCCTTATGGTCCTCCGATTCTTGCTCGGCTTCATGGCATCCCCTGCACTTGCCACTGCTGGTGCATCGTTAACGGACATCTGGGCTGGACCGCAAGTTCCCTTCGCAATTGCACTGTGGGCTATGGTATGCTGATGATGTACTCCATCTTTCGTGACACATTACTGACCAGATTTAAGGTAGCAACTCTCGGCCCAGCGCTTGGACCGACTCTTTCATCCTATGCAGTGAAGAGCCTTGGCTGGAGGTTCTCAAGCTGGGAATTGATGATCATTGCTGGTCCTGCATACCTGCTTATGATTACCCTCATGCCTGAGACAAGCGCTCAGACAATTCTTTACTACAAGGCCAAGCGTCTGCGAGAGGAGACGGGTAACTCGATGCTCATGTCCGCTTCTGAACGCAAACAGAAGGATTTGAAAGTGAGCACTCTCCTGTTTGATGCTCTGATCAAGCCTTGGGAAATCAATGCTCTGGACCCCGCAATTCTCTTTACCACGATCTACATGGGGTAAGTCTACTTCTGGAACCATTGAAAGCTAGATGAGAAGCTGACATTCGGATACAGACTCCTCTACGGAACCTACTACAGCTTCTTCGAGTCTCTGCCCCTTGTCTATCCCGTCATGTATGGGTTCAATGCCGAGAGCACTGGCCTCGTCTTCCTCTGTGTCGCTCCAGCAGGACTTCTCGCCTTCACCATCCACGTCCTCTTCCTCAAATACCGCGTCTTCCCTCGCATGATGAACGGAACATTTGGTGAGGTTGAGAACCACCTCATCCCCGGCATGTTGGCGAGCCCTTTCATTCCAATTGGTCTCTTCATTTATGGTAAGCAAGGCATCTTCTTAGCATTCAGCCATCGACTAACTCCTTGACAGCTTGGACCTCTCGCCCCGACATCCACTGGATCGCACCAACCATTGGCCTGGCAATGAGCATCTTCGGCACCTATTTCATCGCCCAGTCAATCCTGCTGTACCTCCCGAACATCTACCCCAAATACGCTGCAAGCATCTTCTCGGCCAACAGCCTTTCGCGGAGTCTATTCGCATTCGCCGCGGTCTTGTTCTCGCGACCAATGTTCGAAGGCATCGGCATTGACGGCGGCGTGAGCCTGTTGGGAGGCTCCACTGTCGTATGCAGCGTGTTGATGTTCGCGCTGTGGAAGTGGGGAAAGCTCCTCCGCCAGAGGAGTCGCTTTGCAGTCGCTTAGACTTGACGTGAACCACGAAGTCACGACTTTTAGTACATCATAGACTGTTCCGACGAGTACCTTTATAGATCACGATACCATTTGACTAGGCGTTTAGGGGATATGTAATATATAATTAATGACTGTCATACTTTCCAGAAGATTCGGGGTAGAATGAAAACATGTGATGGTGAAAAAACACGCATTTGAATTTGGTTCCGGTACTAGTGAGCAGACCTTCACATGACGCTACAAGCCGCCCCAGGCACGCAACATCATCGAGACTCTTGAGCGTTCTAGCTGTAGCATTGAAACGAATTGATGGAGATTTTTGCGAATTGGTGCCGTATCGAAGTGCGAGAACAGGTAGCTGTTATCACGATTTCGTGTCGACCCGCGGAAGCACATGCTTCTGCGATGGTGTACAAATCTACCAGAAAATCGTGTTGCATGCATGATGCTTGCCCTCAAAGCACCAAACGCGCATCATCCGTGAACGGCTGCCATGACACGTTGGCACCGCTGGCATATTCGTCTTCTGGTTTCTGGGATCGAGGCCCGAGCTTCGCGCTAGTCCTGCAGCATCATCATCACCAGCATCATCACAACGAAGACAGGACTTGGCGACAACTGGCACGGCCGTGCTGAATTGCGATAGAAAGACAAGAATATTATCCTCTTTTCCTTGCGCTGAACCATGGCTCGTATATGTGTCGCACCAGTGTGCTGCAATCTGTGATGCTTCGACCCCTGCCCAACCACCTCCCCAGCCTCCATGCAACCAGCCATCCCATGTACTTAGAAAAATAACCTGCAGCCCGCAGCCGACAACCCTACACTATGCTATTATTCTGCACGACTCCACATCCTAGTGTACCGAAGAAGATATGAGTGTGGAGCCAGAATACCAACTCAAGCACACCAACGGTCAGTCTCAATGCTCACACGATGACTGCAAGTGCTAACGAAGACACCAGTATCACGCCCTCGACTATCACACCAAGGCTCTGAGCAGAGCATCGTCGCATCTTTGGCAGCATCCGAAGGATACTACAGCGTTGCCGACTACTCCTCGAGCGAGAGCGACGACAAGTCCTCGAGACCTCGCTTCCAAACACCACCATCGCACCACCGCACCCCGTCGCAGAGTCATGAGCAGTTGTTGCCGACTACTGAAGTACCGATAACATCTCTGAAGGGCGTAGGCATCCCCCGACAAGCCTACCAGCACAACCCACCACATTCGCCCACCGTCTCGACCATTGCGGAGGAGAGGCCAGGCACACAAGAGACACGAATGTCTCAGCCACGGGCCGACATGGACGCCCAGTCGAACATCACGACGCCAGGCCAAGACACAACACCATACATCCGCTTCGCCATCGACCAGCTTACACGAGATGAGGAGGTCAGGGGATCACGCATATACCCGCAAGTCGAGCAGACGGCTGAAGAGTCGGACGAGGACGACTATCCCGTCGAGAGAATTGTGCCCGACCATGGCTTGGGATACATGGCACAGGAGCAGGCAACTCAACAGAGAATGTCCCGCCACGTGCCCATCAAGCACGACATCAAGCACGACAGGAAGCCATCCTCGCGCGACGCTGCGAACAAACAGATGCAACTACCGATGCCCATGGCGGTAGCACCACCCAAACAGCAAGCTGCGCAGACATCTTACCAGCAACAACCACCGTCTCCTCGAGGGTCAAAGGATGTTTTCGTCGCAAGCACACAACCGCATGCGCCACTCCACTTCCTCCCTGCCATACTTCGCCCTGTGTGGCTTGGACTCTTCATCTTCCTCAGCCTGCTCATGATTGCCGGCCTCATCTTCTGCGCAGTCTACTCGAGCCGAAGCGGCGGGATCGGGCTATGGGACTACGGCAGCTTTGGCGACGGCCGCTACTTCGTCTTCGAATACCTCCCGACCATCTTCGGCATGACCCTGTTCGTTTGGCTGTTGCAGATTCAGACAGCACTACAACGGATCGTCCCATTCATCTCAATGGCATCCGACTCCTTCCATCGCCGGTCGGAAGCCGTTTTTCTTCGACTATACCCAACGCAATTTCTGCTTCCAAACATTCAGCATTTTCGCGCAGGTCACCCCAGCGTGGGCGTCTGCTTTCTTGTCTTTTGGTTGTTCTCGTGGACGATACCCCTACTCGCGTCTTCTTTCAACGTACGCTACGACCTCGACCTCGGCGTCTGGAGATGGGTCGCCGTTCAAGGCGTCGTCTGGACTGTTGTGGCACTGTACATTCTACTGGTGGTAGTTTTGGTGGGGTTGATGCTCTTCCTCAGGCGCAACGCTACAGGGCTGAAATGGGACCCTCGATCACTTGCGGATATCATTTCGCTACTCGAGCGCTCGAACATCATGGCCGAATATACTGGATCCGAGACCTTTGAGAAGGACGACTGGCATTTGGTGGCGAACCGTGCTGATCGCATTGGATACTGGACTACGACCAAGCGACCGAACGACGTCTTTTACGGCATTGGCGAGGAGGGTGGCGAGACGAGGAGATACTCGGTCGAGCAGGGTCGCATCAGAGAGCTGGGCCCAGAACGCGGATACCCAGAGACGACAAATGGCGAGCAAGGCGATTTCTCAATCCGCATGGACATCCGCAGCCCGGGCGTGCGATTGAGGTACTTGCCATGGTACCTCAAAGACACGTCTGTGATCGCCTGGATTGTCATTGCGACCGTCCTGTGTATCGCTTTCCTGGTGGTCAGCTTCGTCAACTCTGCTGTGCGCTTGGGATTCCTGCCCCAGGTCTTTGCGCGTACGAACGCTGGTGGCTTCTCCGCCTCCAACTTTCTGTACTCGTTCATACCTGCGCTGATCGGCCAGTTCCTCTTCCTCTCCCTTCTATCGCTCGACTATTCGCTCCGCGTGCTGCAGCCCTACATGTCGCTGTCTTCCCAGGGCGGCGCCACCGCCGAGCAATCCCTCCTCGTCGACTACGCAGCCCGGCTCCCGCTCTCGGTCACCCTCTCCGCCATTGAAAACAAGCACTTCCAAACTGCCGTCCTCTCCCTCGTGTCCTTCGCATCAATGACCCTCCCAATCCTCGCAGGCGGCTGCTTCTGGACCCAATACTACAATAACGAAGATACCGTGCGTGTCGCCGCCGACCTACCAGGCTACTACGCGCTCTGCTTCTTCCTGGTCCTCTACACGCTCAGCCTCCTCGCCTTGTTCCCCGGCCGTCGCCGCGCCGCCCTCCCCCACCGGAGCGTCACAGTCGCCGAGATCATCTCCTGGGTGTACCAATCCCCCATCATCGCCGACCGCGCCTTTGCCCGCCCACAAACCAAGCCCGAACTCGTCGCCCGCCTCATGGGCAACACGTACCTCGAAAACACCTGGACCCGCTCCCTCATCTCGCTCGTCCGCCCGTCGCGCGACAATCTCCGCGCAGACTCGCCAACCGACCCTGCGCTCAAGGAGAAGCAGAGCCGCATGGACAGGCGCGACGAGGCGGGCGAACCGGGCGCGGTACGCTATGGCTTCGGCATCCACGTGGGGCGCGACGGGCTTGAGCATCTTGGTATTGATCGCGTGAGGAGGGGGGATCGAAGTGGGAGGGAGTTGGTGATTTTCGAAGAGCAGAGGAAGAATAAGAGGAAGAGTTGGAATGAGGCGGTTTAAAAAATGAACCTCCAGATTCGATGGTGATGATGAGGGAGTGTCGAATACCCTTTGATTTATAAGGCGTTTTGAGCGTTTGAGCGATTTGTACATGGGATGAGCGCGACGCATATACGCTACGCTACGCGGATCGGACGAGATATATTATGCATTATGTATGAATAACGGATATATAGATGATGGTTATGGTATGGAATGGCATGCGATAGGGCATGTTTGCATATAGGACTTTATGGGCTGTAGTTAATGTAATTAAGATGGATGGATCAATGAATATAGTCATTACACAACCAAGATCTGAATATGAGAATTTGTGGTGAGCATTTCGATGATGTGCGTAGGATTGATGGGTACACACCCAAGTCGGACATTCCCTCGACTGACTCAACTCTTTGTAGAATGAAACTTGGTCTGCACCTTGATGTAAAGTCGAGATTCCAATCTTGCTATGTAGCTCCTTGTTACCTCGGGATGGACTGGGGAGTTCTGTATAGTGATATGCGTTGTAGTACTCTTGGTGAAAATATGGGAGTTGCAATAGCGACTTTTGCGGTACATCACGAGAAAGAAGTTTCGTTGTAAGCTTGTTAGAGGGCTATGTTGAGAATGTCCCAATTGATATTACTATCATTGATATATACAAGCTCAACAACAAACGCAATACGCTCAAAGGTGCGTCGGCGCAGCAAAACATTATTTATACGTCGCAACAGTACGTCGTGGATATCATATGTACTGATCGAAATACATTACTCGGACGATTCTTACATATCATCTCGTCTCGTCTCGTCTCAGTCCCCACACATTACATTAAACCTCAAGCCGTTTACGGCGAGTACTCGCGCTGCTTCCGCTCGGTGTCGATGAAGCTTCCACGGCTGCGGTTCGACTTTGTCGAGCGCGTGCGTCGTACACCGGACGAGCGGTCGCCGCCGAGCTTGCCGCCGAGACAGAAGAAGACGGTGGCTAGGAAGTAGGCAGCTACTGAGCCCCAGGCGAAGCCCATGAGGTAGCGGCCGATGTGAGCATCTTGGCCGGCGGAGCGGAATGCGTCACGACCCTTCACGACCCAGACGCTGTGGAAATGTTAATTGGGTTCTGGAGGTGATGGATGTATGTCAAGCTTACGTCATGAGAGCAGCAGCCAGCGCCTGGAAGAAGAGAGCGACAAAGGTAGTCATGGAGGAGATGTAGCCTCCAAGACGGCTGACGAGTGCAAGAAGGCCAGTGATGAGCGCGATGGCGCCGAAGAAGAGCGCAATCAAGTAGAAGGCGAACATGAACCTCGAGAGGAGGTAGAATTCCTTCTTGCCAATGAATTGCTGAGGGATGCCATCCTCGGTGCCAAAGTTACGGGGAGGATCGAACGGATTGGCAGGCTTGGGCGAGCCGCAGTTGGCATTGAGGCCGTTTTCAGCGCCGCAGACGGCGAAGAAGGTCCATCGCGCGGGGTTGGGCGCGCCGGGGACGTTGTTGGTAGTCGATTCCAGGAAGTAGAATTTGTTCAAGGGCGCGCTGTTCACACCGCCGGTCAAGATGGTGAAGAATTGCAACAGCAATGCGCCGGCGACAAGCACCAGCGACAAGATCGCAAGAACAGGTCCTGCAAGATTCGAATGTTAGTTATGCCTGTGCATAATTACTGCATTAGGACCATAGTGAGACGTACTAGTAGGGCCCATTGTGGTTTGCTTGGATCTACGCGACCGTCTGGGGTTGATTAAAGATTACAGGATGGGGCTACACGAAATGGCAACAGTATTAAGTAGAGTAAGATGGTTCCCAGATACGGAAGCGTGCGGGAGGGCGTGTGGCATGGGGGCAGATGTTCTTGTTATGAAGTCTTCGCCAAGGCTGGTGACGTATGGATCCGGGCACTAGCTTTGGTGGTGGTCGACGAGCAGCCTTGAGTGCACAGTTGCATCATGCCGTCTGGCTAAAGGGGTCCAGCTTAGCTCGAAGAGACATGATGCGAAGGCTAGACTGCACCGATGCGCGTGCTAACGAAACATGTTTGCGCTGGACGGATGGTTGTTTGCAGCCAAGGCAGTGTCTGATCTGGGAGAGATCACAACCCCTGCTTGCATTTGGCTTCCTTCCCTGGCAGCGCGCTCGGATACTGCCGTCGATCGCGGCAGAGCACAAGCTCCGGCGCATCGACAACCATCGACATCATCAACTAACCTCCGCCTGACTACGTAGACACCACCGCTGTGCCGAGGGTTTGGCTGCCGCGGCCCCGATCTGCGATTGAGCGGAACATGTCTGCTGCTATTTGGCCGCCTATTGGCGAAGACGATCTCGTCAAAAAACAGGCCGATTCGCAGGCGCGTGAGCTCGAGTGGCTGCTGGTGCAGTTGCGCGAGAGGTTGCAATCCCTCAAGGCAGGTCTCGAGGATTGCGCTGCACTGCTTGCGCCGTCGGAGCATGGGTCGACGCTTGTGCTGTCGTCGCTGCGCTCTGAGAGTCTCAAGGGACTGATCACGAGAATTGGTACCCGCGTCACGAAGGGTGTATGGTGCTATCTGCCCGTTGAGAACTTCAGCATGCTGATATATTTGCTCAGAACGTCAAGCTGCGCATCGCAAGCCTGCCGCCGCCGCGTGGCTCTCCAGCGTACGACCTTACCATTTCCTCGGCACCGCAAGCACCGACACTGGTCATTCCTCAGCTCACATCAGTTCGAACATCAATCAACAGCTGCCTCGATGTCATCGACGTAGCTATATGGGGCGGTGATGCCACCAAAGCAGAATTTGTGGCTGGACAGCTCCAGCTACTGCACGAACACATTCAGGAAGCACGGCAGGCACTGAAGGGCTCTTCGGACGTGCAGTTGCCATGGTGGGAATACCCCGTCGACGACAAGGTAGGCTGGCTGCTCTCACTGCGGCACAGTTGATGCTAATGGATGGTACAGACATTCGACCCTCCACTACCACCCACCGTCTCCTTCCACCTGTTCGTATTCGATGCTGCCCTTGTCCTCGAAGTCCGCACTCTGGAACCCCAGCAGCCCGAGCAGAAGTCGCTCACTGGCTTCAGCATCCGCGACAGTCTGGCAGTGGCCCTTGGCGGTGCGCGAGCACCACATCACGATGAGGCCGACCGCGCATTCAAATATAAAGGCCAGGACGTCCGCGTGAAGGAGAAGATTAGAGTCGAAAGCCAGGATCCAGCTCTGATCTCGGCCTCGGCGAAGCTCAACGCACTCGAGCATAGCATTATGCTGAGCCGAAAGGCAGTCAACATTGTTATGGGTCGAGACGAGCAGTTGGACTAACTCCGGATGACTCGTGACAGCACACAATCACTGTCCCTCCATTGGTGGGGAGATTATGGCGACATCACGGCATTTCCGCGGCATACACAACGCGCAAGTCTTTTTGCCCTAGAATTCCTGTTTGTGGTTAGCGGCCGATCGCGCCATGTCGGTATCGGAACAAGAAATGTGGTGCACTATCAACGCCGCGGGCGATGAGTATTCAGACCGATAACACTGAATACTATATCCCGACCCCTCCGGATTTCCTGCACAAGTCTACGGCACAGTTTCCAGTAGATTAAATGCGACAGGATACTACCATGGCGCCCGCACTTCTTACTGCGGTGGACTCGACATCCCACGTCCACTTGATTGTTGGATCGAATCCTCTGGCTGGCGCGCGATGCTCACGAGCGATTGAAGTTGGAGCAAAGGCGATCCTCATAGCACCAGAAGACTCGACACTGCACTATGGTTTGGCCAAGCGCATCGAGGCCGGTGAAGTCAAGTGGCTACAGCGAAGCTTCCAGGAGGATGACTTGACCACACTTGGTCGCCCGGAAGTCGATGGTGTAGTGGATGCAGTATTTGTCACTGCGGGAGGAAAGCAAACCTCAGGTGCGTACCCAAGTTCTTCATGAAGTTGTCGTATTGACTCGCCACAGCCACCCAGATCTCGAATCTCTGCCGAAGACTGCGCATACCCGTAAACGTCGCCGACGCACCAAACCTCTGTTCCTTCACGCTACTCTCCACTCATTCCGACGGTCCACTACAAATAGGCGTAACGACGTCGGGCAAGGGTTGCAAGTTGTCCGCTAGAATACGAAGGGAGATCGCAGCCTCCTTGCCACCACAATTGGGCGATGCTGTCGAAAGACTCGGAGCACTGCGACGTCGCATATGGGAAGAAGACCATGCTGCGGAATTATCGCAGGACTTGGAGGCTGAGGAAGAAGACAGTGGACAGACTGCCACTTTCAACAAGCTGGTGTTGGAGGAGAGCAAGGAGGCTGCACGAGGACGACGAATGCGCTGGCTCTCTCAGATCTGCGAATACTGGCCGCTTCGTCGTCTGGCTTCCATCACGGATGCCGACATCGACACTCTGTTCACCGAGTTCGCACGAAGCAGCCCCTCCAAAGTCGGACCCACGGCAACAACTCCAGATCGGCGACCAGGCCGTATAATACTCGCTGGGTCAGGGCCAGGCAATCCGGACCTCCTCACTCGGGCTGCTCACAAGGCCATCTTGTCCGCAGACCTCATCCTCGCAGACAAACTAGTCCCCGCACCGATTCTCGATCTCGTACCTCGCCGCGCAACCGTTCACATCGCACGCAAGTTCCCTGGTAATGCAGACAAAGCACAAGAAGAGCTTCTAGAGCTCGGTCTTGAAGGCCTTAAGGCGGGCAAGGTTGTTGTAAGAATAAAGCAAGGCGACCCTTACATCTACGGAAGGGGTGGTGAGGAGTACGACTTCTTCCGTGCACATGGCTTCATACCAAGTGTCTTGCCAGGTATCACTAGCGCATTGTCGGCTCCTCTCTTCGCTGCCATCCCCGCGACCCACCGCGGTATTGCAGATCAGGTGCTCATCTGCACTGGTACTGGGAGGAAGGGCGCGCCACTGGATCCACCGGACTTTGTTGCTTCAAGAACACTTGTCTTGCTCATGTCTCTTCATCGTCTTTCTGCATTGGTGGATGATTTGACCAAGAAAGGATATCCCAAGGAGCTACCAGTCGCTGTGCTGGAGCGGGCGAGTTGTCCCGACCAGAGAGTACTCAGGACAAGTCTCGAGCATGTTTGCGCAGCCGTAGAGGAGGAAGGTAGCAGACCTCCCGGTCTTCTTGTCGTAGGCAATGCGTGCAAGGTGCTTATGAAGTACGATCAAAGATGGGTAGTTGAAGAAGGATTCCATGGTTTAGACAATCTCGGTGGAGACGGAGAGCTAGATTTGACCAAGCTGGGTCAAGCCATTGCAGCAGCTTAAACATACTCGAACATGAATAATATCAACAAATCATCCCACTTACGCGCCACTTCCCGTGAGCTTCTCATATGCCTCCCTGTACTTCTCCGCCGTCTTCCTAACCACATCCTCTGGCACCGTCACTCCCTCCTTCCCCTTCAACCCCTCAGCAGTCAACCAGTCCCTCAGAAACTGCTTATCAAAGCTCGGCTGCTGGCCGCCCAGATTCTGCTCCCACGTCTCCTTTGGCCAAAAGCGCGAACTATCCGGCGTCAACACCTCATCCACCAGCACCACATTCCCCTCCCCATCGAGCCCAAACTCAAACTTCGTGTCCGCAAGAACGATGCCCACCGCCTCGGCGCGGCGCGCCGCCGCCTCGTAGATCTCCAGACTCAACTTCTCCACCTGGCGCGCGACCTTCTCGTCGCCAATAATCCGCCTCGCCTCCTCGGGGCTGATATTCTCATCTTTATCCCCGACCTCCGCCTTGGTGCTCGGCGTCCACAGCGGGCTAGGCAGTTTCTGGCCCTCGACCAGTCCCGCTGGCAATTTGATGCCATTCACAGTTCCGGACTTAAGGTACTCGCTCCACCCGGAGCCGGTGATGTAGCCGCGCACAATGGACTCGATGGGGAGGATGCGCAGGCGGCGGACTTGCATGCTGCGGTCCTTTAGGTGGGGGAATGAGGAGAGGGAAGCGGGGAGGGAGGGGGAGAGGAAGTGCGTTGTTAGGCCGGGGACGTGCTGGGGGAGGTAGGTGAACCAGTAGATGGACATGGCGGTTAGGAGGGCGCCTTTGCCTGGGATGCCCTGGAGTTGGGGTTAATATCAATCATTTTGATATGTTTCTTGGGGACTGAGTGGTAGAAAGAAGGCCGCGATGTATGGGGATATGGCGATTGATGTTGGGACGTACATTTTCCATAATCACATCGTACGCCGATATGCGGTCGCTCGCGACGAAGAGTAGTGTCGAGTCGTCGATTGCATATAGGTCGCGCACTTTGCCGGACGCGACTTTGGGTAGGTCGCCTTGGACGTCGATATTTACGAGTGCTTCAGAGGACATTTTTGGTTGAGTTGCTGGCAATTTTTTGGAGAAAATAGCCTTGGTGTTACAACAGTTCGAGTATTTTATGCTGGGCCGGCACTACATGACGCATGGGTGGGGTGTGGGGTCGCTGTGTGGGCTGGTGTGTGGCGCGGCCGGTGCGGATTCACGAGTCGCTTTGTTATCGAGGGAGAATGTCCTGTGAATTCTGGGTGTAAAAGTATTGATACATAAGATGTTTCTCTAGTCCTTCTCTCTTCTGAAAGTCGATATATTCAACTAATAAGTTGTCAACGTTGTAGGATTGTTTGCTGCGAGCGTTCGACGCACAACGGATGTGTAGATTGGTTCACGCTAGGTCGCATCGGACACCGGCCTCGAGACATCAACCTCACACATCCAGTAACCAACACTTCTCCATCCATCTCGTATCGAAAGGGTTTTTGTGATGTCTCCAGTACAGTTCACTACTCTGATACGCCTGCCATTTGCTCGAGCAGACTTCGAAGACCCACCACAGGTAAGACCGGTCGCTCTGCTTGCTGCTGATCTGCTGATCAACGGAACAGGCACAATGGGATGCGGATAAGGATCGCCAGCTTTGGAAAGTGATCTCCAAATCTTCAAAGACGAGTGACCTCAACTGTGAGTATCGTCTTAAGGGAAATGGGCAATATACTAACGATCATAGGGGTTGATCTGTATGGTTCTGCCTAATTGCATCCAGACGTAGCTTGAACTGACTCCATGAAGAGCAGACAAATTCCAAGTCCCGCCCACCTTCCTTCTTCAGCAGGCAGCATGGCTGTACGAGCGACATTTGGACCATGTGCGTAACCAGATGAAGAAAGTCAGTGGTTCGAATGTGCCAACCACGTCTACTGCCGGAGCCAGCACCTTGACAGCAACCGGTGGTGTTGCCATGGCGAGGACTGCCAGCGGTGGCTCAACAGGTATGTAAGTGACCATGGACTTGAATTTAAACTAACACTGCTACAGCCGGGAGAACCACGTCTGGGTTGTCAAGTCGACCGAGGGATAGTCCCAGCCTTCGAGGCACGGAAACAAGTGCTCCAGGTAAGCTACTTAAGCATAAGTCTTTACATCGCTTACACTGTAAAGCGCCGACATTATCGAGGACACCGTCAACGAACACTATTACCCAATCACGTGCTAACACTCAGCAACCTACTGTTCGGACACAATCCTTGCGTTCAGCACAGCGTCCCGTCTTAAGCAGTCCGAGACCGGAAGAGCGCGAAACTGTTCCCGCTGTTGCACCTCAAAGCCCATCGAGAGACTCACCAGGCTCTCCTCCCGGTGCCCTCGATTCGTCCTCGTCAAGCTCGTCGTCTTTATCCGATGTTGATCACCCAGCGCATCGTAGCCAATTGTTCAAGCGCCCGCCACGCTTTACGAAGCAGCCGCCACGAGACCTTCCCACATTCGAAGAGGGTGATGGCGCGCAAGAAAACGACGACTCAGGCTCACACGGTAGCCCGACTTTGCCTTTTGCATCAGCAGCAAGGCGTGCGCCCAACACCAAATATGCGCAGGACACGCAATTTCGAGCAGGTAGGCCAGAACAAAAGTCGATTCGAAGCGAGTCGTCTAGGGCTACTCCGCCTGTTCGCAAGGCGTCACTCGATCAGCAATCTCAAGCTACCACTGAAACTGCATCGTCAATGACAACCTCTGCTTCCGAAAGTGATGCACCTGCATCGACTGCAGTGGCGAAGAGTCCCATGTCTCCACCGTTCAATCACCGTGCGGAGCTGGGCAGGCTGGGTAGTCCCAGACAAAAGGGACCGAGGTCGCGGAAGGAGGGTAGTGAAGGCACGCCGAGTATGGGAAGTAGTTTCAGTGATATAGATGATGCTGGGATTAGTCAGTCGGCGCTTGAGGAAGCGTTGCTGAGCAACATGCAGCATGGAAGGATGAGTACGTTGAGTCGCATGTCGCGGTATTTGTAGGGTTGGAATGTATTTCGTCGTGAGATGTCTGCGATTAGAGTCTGTAGTGAGTTATGAGGCCACACTCATATGTCAACTCGCTTTCACTTCGAATACTGCATTTAGCGTGGCGGCCTTCTTGGCACCAACCTTGTTCAGGCAGCAAACAGATGACAACAGATCGAAAACCTCCCTTCCAGACATACTCTTACAACAACAACATCCACGGCAAACGCTGAGGCCAGACATAACAACGCCATGGACTACCTACCAGCACCTTCTTCAACCGCACCACCTCCCATCATCCTAATCACAGACTACACGCAATCCCCCATCCTCACCACGCACTACCACCACGGCCCCAACGTCCTCACCTTCCATAACATCTACGCATCCATCAAATCACTCAAGACCCATCCCGGCTGCCCCCACCGAACCACAGACGACCACTGGCCCTGCCCCCCCTGCAGCGCCTCCTTCCTCTCCGCCTACTGGTCCGCCCTCGCCTCCCTCCTCGACTACTTCACCGACTTCCACTTACACGACAGCAGCCTCATGTCCGCGCTGTGGTTCCACCTGCTCGACATCTGGCAAGAAAGCCGTTCCTGGCTGCCTCTCGCCATGTACGTTTCCGCGCCGCCCAGCTCGGCTGAGGTCGCTGCGTGCGTGAGCGCGGCGCGGGGGTTCGTTGCTGATTACTGCATGGCGCTGGGGCTGGTGGAGAGGGTGCTGTATGGGAGGGAGGAGATGGAGAGGCTGCACGAGGAGGTTGTGCATGAGCCAAGTGGGGGGAAGAAGTGGTACAATAAGAGGTGGAATACGGGGCCGTTTGTTAGCGGGCTTAGGCCGTGGGAGCAGTTTCTGCGTGCTGGGAGTCCGGGGGTGGTGGGGTTTGCGGAGCTGGAGACGAGAGGGAAGGAGAAGGGAATGGGAGAGGTGCGGTATGTACCGCAGGCTGCTGTTGCGATTATGAAGATGCATACGGAGCGCGCGAGGAAGATTGCGGCGAAGCTGGCGACGAGTGAGGGCGAGGATGGGCAGATTGATGTCGATACGGAGTTTCTTGCGAGGTTCGATCGGCACAGTCTCGTCTTCCCTTCTGAGGCAGATGGCAAGGAATTCGAGTATCCGTCAGAAGATGGCACGACGACAAGCTATAGCTTGGTCAACGGCGCGCCGCCGGTTGAGAGGTATCGGGGCTACTGTGATCGGGATATGGTGTGTGAGAAGCCGCCGTTCACGCTGCTGGACGAATGTGTGGCGCTGTGCAGGGGCGTGGAGGCATACGAGCCGATGTCGGGGGATGGGGATGAGGTTGACGATGAGGATGACTTGGTGCCGTTTGATATGTGGGCTGTGTACCAGCGCAGGGATGAAGCGAAGACGAGGTCTTTGCCAGTGCTTGGTGGTCGGTTGATGAAAGATGGGGCTTAAGGGGTCGCATGTCGCTGGGAGTCGTATTGTTGAAAAACCAGCATTTTCAACGGGAAAAGGACGACGTAGCTTTGCTGTGATTGCATGGGTTGTCAACCACCTCATGAACGCGTCTGAGACCAATGTGACAGCTGGAAGACACCAATTATTGAAATGGTCTTTATATGAATAACAGGCATTTGCCTTCTACTTGAGTACTGTCTGTTCCTATAACCACTTTCCATCAATGGCCGAAAATATGCACCCAGTCCCATAGGCCTTCGACACCTCTCTGTGGTCGCTATGCTAAGTATGAGACAGGTGGATTGTATCGCATGCCTGGAAACGACACATGCAAACCATGTAGATATCGAAAGAACGCCGATGTGTATGCAAAAGTGGTCATATCATGGCCTCTCACAACCAAACGCCTCACGCTTGCTTCATGCATGTAACCCTTGAAGTCACCAATCCTACGGTGAAATGCATGAGAAGAAAGACAAAGGAAATAGAAACATAAGTAGTGTAATGACAGCCTATTTAGACTTTTCGAGCCCCAAAAAGGCTCAGGTTGATGGCAGTTTCGTTCAGGCTCGGATTGCCAGAACTCTCCGCCAAAATCTCCCAGCGAGGCTGAGTGAATGGATATTGTCTCATCTCACGCTGTTGATTCGCGATTTGTGACTTGTTCCCAGGAGCATTACCTCCCGAGGCACCCGCAACACCCTGACCCGCTGCAGGGGCCATACGTTGCGAGTGTACTGGTGATGCTTGGGAACTGCGTTGCTGAGCAAGTCCCTGCATTTGCTGCATGTGTTGCATCTGCTGAAGAGGCGAAGCAGATGATTGGTACGAAGGTGTGCGCTGAAGCTGCGCCGGAAGTTGCCGGTTAGGCTGTTGAGGATAACCACGCATCTGTTGTTGCTGTTGCGCCTGCTGCATCTGCTGACGTTGATGTTGCTGCTGATTAAAGTAGCGCTGTTGCGGGGTCGCCGGAGTTGACGCCATCATTTGAGGGCTCTGGTACGGCGACGACTGATTTTGTATCGTGCCTGGCGTGGAGGGCTGTGAAGCTGTTTGCGGGTTGACTGGTACATGGAGGGGTTTTGTCAGAACGAGCCAGCCGTCCACAGGTGCTGCTGCGCCTAGAATAAAATGACTACGTGTAGACTCTGCGGATCTGGGCGCATCGAGACGGGATGTATTGCTTCGTGCGTCGTTGCTGAGATGATCGGATAGGAAGACTGCAACATCGAAGACGTGCTCGGTGATTGACGGGTACAGCTCAAGCGTTGTATGAGCGAGGAGTGCGTTGAGGGCTGCTACCAGAGCGGTTTGTTGCAAGTACGTTGCAGTTCGCAACATTGCCGCACCATGCGCAACTGCGAGGTGTAGGAGCGCATCCAGCCTGTACTCATTTAGTATCGTTCTTTATGATGGCTTTGACAAAACTCTTACCATGTATACAACTCAAGCACAGACGGCTTTTGCTTAGTATCTGCAGTCGTGTTCAGGGCGGCACAGCTGTTAAAGGCATGTGAAATGCCTTTGAGACGATCAACCAATGCCGTGAGGATCGGTGGTTGGTCGGTGGTGTTGGTGACGTCCTCGCTCGAAGTGAGATCTATGACCGTGAGGTATTTCTGCACCATCGACAACGCGGTCGTGCTGTTGTATCCGGCAGTTGTGTTAGAGGCACTGATGAGAAAAGAAGACGCATCGAGAATCTCACGCTCAGCATGAGCCCGTATCTGGAGATATTAGTATAATCATCCTGCTGATGTTACGAAGTAGAGCACATACCTTGTCCGTAAGTGCCGCGTCAAGAGTGGTAAGTAGCTCGAGTCCTTGCGATTGGTCTTCCTCAACTGCTGTCCGAACAGCGCTCAACAGAGCCGCAGACAATGCATCTGCTGCGTCTGGCTCAAACGCGCCATGGCCCGAGAAGAGAGATTCAATCATAGCCTGGCAAATCGGTAGCGAAAGCTCACTGGCGACCTTGAACACAGCGACCACTTGCTCCTCGGGTGTTGCACCTGACATATCTGAAGTTTTGTCAGTTGCCGACATGGCAGAACCAAGGACAGGATACATACGCAATTGTCCCGTGGGATCTAGTAGTGTGTCCAAAATACTTTTGAAGCATCCTTGTGCTGCCGAAGATGATTTTCCTGCCTTCAACCTGGACAAGATGTCTGGCTGAGAGACAATGTGTCGCTTCATAATTGATGTGATCACGTCGCTGTATAACACCTTCGAGTTTTGTTGCCTAATGGCCAACGTAGGCATAGACGTGACCAGTTCAGCCACCTCGCCAATGCAACATACGATGCGTGTGTCTGTGTCAAAGCAGAGCATGTACTGCGCAGTTCGGTATCGGTAGGCATCTTGTGGAGAACAATGTTCGTCCAACGCGGAGGATGGGAGGAGCATACTCAGACCGTCTAGTGCAACAGTGCATGGCTCAACGAGCTGACTGCATTTTTCTGCCGAGATGCAAGAGCGCAAACTTTCCATGAAATCTGGCAAGGCTAAACAACTGGCAGCTACCAGATGAGGTACAGCGATGCGTAGAGTATGCATCTGGCAGGCCATGAGACTCGAATCGAGCCATTCTTGGACGACGGCGTCAAACGTTGACTCGTCAAAATTGCGAAGTCGCCAAAACCAACCAGAATGGGTTTCAAGATGAGCATAGCCTTTGCTTGTGTGCTCTCCCAGGTTGGAAATGATCTTACGTAGCACTCGAGCCATCATCTGTCGATCCATACTTGTACCGCTAGACAGTATCCGTTCAATCTCATCATCGGAATACGTGCCGCTGTGCTGCATTACCTCTCCCATGCTGTCAGATGCGGGCGAGCAGGCGGCGATCGAGTTCTTTTGATCTAGACGGCTGAGATCGTAGGACAACAATTGCATGAGTTGCCCTTCCGGTTGCACTTTGCGAGCAAGACTCTGGAGACTGAGGAGCAGCTCACGCTCAGGAAAGCGCACGGTTCTCAGAGCGGCATATCGCATCGCAACTCTACCAAAGAGAGGGTCAAAGGCACCGATAGCACGGAAAGCCTTCACATGATAATGAAGGGTGTCCGCAACGGAGGAGAGGACAGCCGGATCTAAAGTGGAGGTAGCAATACCAACCACATCAGCTAATATGGCTAGATCCTGGCTCCGCTCTAAGTATGATCTGACGACGTGAAAATCATGAGTCGAGATCAACGAAACGGCAGCTGTCTCTTCAACCGAGGGATCCTTAGTTGGCACATGCTCATTGACCTCAGCGTATTGCGCAACTCGCTGCCTCAGCCAGATGCCAAGTTCAAGTCTCACCGTCGAGCTCAAACTTTCCCACACGGTCCCAGCTTGACTCAGAACCGTCAAGCTAAGACCGAAAAGCCTGGGTGCTGCTTGCGAGATGTTACGCTTCGCAAGGTTCAAAGCTTGCTCCTCTAGCTCGGCAGTGTGCTCAGTCCCGCGGAGAAGAGTGTAGCGTAGATTGCGAACTTGGTCAGACAGCCCGGATATCGGAAATGCAGTGATTAGGCGGACTGCCCAGGACGATGGCTACAAGGAGTCAGCAGGGAGAGGAACGACAGTGACGGTTGCAATACTCACACTGGATAGATCGGACTCGCCGCCCAAGGATCCGGTGGCGATGAGCCATTGGAGGTAGCGGCCAGCTGAGAAGTGCTTCGAACGGACTAGCTCAGCGACGATGCGCAACAATATATACATATCTCCAGTGACCGTCCAGGTCATACTCTGAAAGAATGAAATGACGCCGTCGTAGACGTCTGCACCAATGTGACTCCATTTGCGTAGCAGTCGAACAGCCAAATACAGCCTTTGTGAGCCTTCTCTGTAGCACGACGATGCCCACTGCAAGAGAACGGAGATGAGGCGTGGTGCATTCGATATTATCTCCATACATTCGTAAGACAGATCTTCGATGCGGACGGGTGTTGCAAAGTCGACGGAGTCAAGCTTCTGGAACACCTGGGCGGCCAAGCTTCGAGATGATACAGCAGTCTTCCGAGAGGATTTCAGAAGCCGCTGATTTCGAGAGTTGAGTCTTTCGACGGCTTGCTTGATCTGAGGATGCTCTCGCTTCGACGCAAGAGTCTTTAGAACAGTGTTGTGCTTGCGCCAAGATGCCGGCAGAAGAAGACACGCGGGCCGAGTCGCTAGAAGCTTCAACAGAGTATTTTCCAGGAACTGTAGAGCAGTCGAAGATATGAGCGTGTCTTCAACTTGGTAGAGCTTGCTGAGATGACCTAGGAGAGACTCTGCGAGACGTTTGCCACGTTGCCGACAAGAACTGATATCTGACCAGTATTGGGGAATGGATGCCACGAGAAGCCAAATGAAGAGCCGCTCATTTGGGCAGGTGTCTAAGCCGTGTAGC
Source organism: Phaeosphaeria sp. A1 3.1a (assembly GCA_003501895.1). Classification (NCBI taxonomy): domain Eukaryota; kingdom Fungi; phylum Ascomycota; class Dothideomycetes; order Pleosporales; family Phaeosphaeriaceae; genus Phaeosphaeria; species Phaeosphaeria sp. A1 3.1a. The sequence goes on from QVXC01000004.1 coordinate 56,134, forward strand.
ATCCAGTCGAGGAAATGGTCGTCATCAAGGAGATGTTCTCTGTAGAGATGAGTCGCCAGTTGGAGTGCGTAAGTGATGCGAGGTTTCCAATCGCCCTGACCAATCGTAGAGATGACACTGTCCAGGAACTGTTCGACTGAGCTCGTCCAGCCCCGACCCCAAGTCACTGTCCCAGCTTGTCCCTTGCGCTTGTGCGCGCGAAGCTCGTTGATGCCAACGCATTTAGCCAGCCACAGCGCTCGTGGGAGGGGAATGTTCTTGTTGAGACATTGGTCCAGCAGGACCTTCCCGGTGAGGCCATGTGGGATCGTGCGGCTGAGCCGTCGCAGGCTTACAGTGGGGTTCGCCAAATCGTGGAGCCAGCTCTCGCGAGTTGAGTCGCGTAGAGTCAACCGCGGTGGAGGTTTGAAGGTGTTGGGTGTCTGTAGGCGGCCGTTCTGCTGCCTCTTCTCCAGCACAGCAACGAAAAGCGTCGAGAGCGTCGTGATGCCGGACTTGTTCTTGAGGTTCGACCACAGCGAGGGGCGGGCGGTGTTGGTCTCGTTCATAATCTGGGGCTTGTTGCTTATGCCTCCCTTGACCAGCGTCTCGGACAGCGTATCCTCGGGATTGTTGCCCGTCCACGGGAACAGATCCGCAGCCTTGCCCCCTGGAAATTGCACCGGCGCAGGTACAACCTCGGGCGCAGTGGGCTTCGGGGCATCTTTCACGCCTGTTCCGCCTGGCTGTATGCGCTGCTGCTGCGAGGCATCGCCAGAATGCACCGAGCCCGGCCGCGGTGGTACGGGGAGGTTTACGGTCGGCTGATATGGGAAGGGATGAAGGGGCAGTTCGAAGCCGTTGCTCGCGAAAGTACTGTAGAACAGCGGCGGCCTGCCCCTCGGCGGTGGTCTTGCGTCGCCGGCGCCATTGTGCGTGGTTGGGTCCTCTAATGCAGGATCGATGCAGTCGACAGGCGGAAGCGCGTTGACGGGCTTCGAGGGCCGCCGCACCTGATTCCGCGGAGGCGCACCACTTCCATGAGTCCCCAGGGCAGGACGGGAAGTCATCGCACAGAGCGCGGCATCGTCGTTATATCAGGCGCATGCGGAGACGGAAGGGAGGCCGAGGCTGGGCGTCGATGTGTGAGCAGAGGACGGCGGCGGCATGCACACTCAGCTCGGCGGCAGGGCGGCTGGATGAATGGAGGTATGGATGTGTGTCGAGCGTTGCAGTGCGAGGCCGGGGCAGGGTGTGCGTGCAGCAGGGCGGGGACGGCCGCTGGGATGGGAGAGGTGAGGTTATCTTGTTCATCTGCGATCTCGGTAGATAGCAGGGAAGGCGCGGCCCGGTAACATTCGCATTGACGCATCTGGGCTGATGGCCATTGCGCAACATTGACTTATGTCCCGAAGAAACCCTCGACACGACGACGTCTCCCTTTAGTCTCCTCCACCACCGGCACATATCTCGGACTATCTACGCTCATCGACCGCCATCTCCACCATGGCCGCCTCACGCAAAGACATGCGCCGCGCCGACCTCAGTACGTGTTCCTGTGACTATCTTTCGCTTACACATCGTTGTATCCAGCCGGCCTCCTATTGCTCGAGCGCCAGCTCCACGTCACGTGCTAACATGACGCGACAGTCGTGCCATATGCGGAGCCAGCAAAGGACAAGTCAGATGGCGACATGGCCAGTAAGTACTGTGTGCTGTGCCTGCATGGTACTCGACGCTGAAGGACACCCCAGGCACAATGGCGAGCACACTGCCCATGGCTGCTGTAAGTGCCGGCCTGCGTTACCATGCTTCCCAGACGGCTGATGTGCTACTCTAGATCTTTACTCGAAACAAGTAGGCTGCCTCCGCTGTACGCTGCAGACAAAGCACGACTAACATCACATGTTCCCAACAGGATGATCGGCTGGTGAGCTGCGTGGATCTCGTGTCACTGTCCGTGCTGACCTGCTGTAGGGTTGCTGTTGTCTTTGCGATACAGTCGTGGCTCGCTGAGACACCCGAACAGGCCAAAACCGCTTCGACCCCGGCCTACTTCCAGGTCGGCATGTCTGGTAAGACCCCAAGCTCCAAGATCGAATGTGTCACTGACCCAATGTAGCCATGTCGCTTCTTGTTGTGAGTCCCACCGTGTTGGAACATTTGCCTTAGACAACTAATAGCGTACCACAGAGCTACTCTTCGTTGTTCCTCCCCCCAACGCCGATGAGGCCAGGTATGGGCTCTGGCACTGAGGCGCCACCTGCAGCACCTCCCTCGTAGGCAGTGCTCCCTCCCAGCGTCGTGGTGTAACGGGGGACAAGTGCCGTACCAGGGCTGAAGACTCGAGGTTGGCGCAATGTACTATAATAATTGTATAATTGAAAATGATCAAGATTGACCGTCGACACAATGTTGAACGACGTCTAGTGACATAGAGACGGGCATGGATGTTTCGAGCAGCATCCTGCCCAGTCTCGCCGTGAGGGAGATATCGATGGTGCCTGTTTCGGCAAGCGGCCTTTCACAGGGCGGCGCACAGACTTGTTAGTAGTGGGGCGCAGTTACCGCATTTCCCCCACCTCCATAAGAAACACCACTCTGCACTCACTCTCGGCGCATACCGCACACTCTACCACGACTCTATTCTCAGCACAGCAGACCCAGCTCACACCCGCCTCACACGCGCAACCTCCAAACCCACCTCCAGAGCGCCGGAAACAGCTCTCGTATGTCAATCGAGAATCTCAAGACTTTCGACCCGTTCGCGGAAGCGGATGAAGATACCGGCCAGGTCAAGCAGAGTCAGCAAGACTACATCCATATTCGTATCCAGCGTACGTCTCGCCCTCAGCGCGCCCACCTGCACACACACGCGCAGACGGCCCCCTCCGCGCTCCGCTTCACATGCAAAACTCACACCGCCCTCCCTTGCGCGTCTTCTCCACCTGCGCACACGACACCCACAACATGATGTACATATGCTGACTGCCCCACTCCAGAGCGCAATGGACGCAAGACCCTAACCACAGTCCAAGGACTGCCCAAAAAATTCGACCAGAAGAAGATCCTCAAGGTGATCAAGAAGAAGTTTGCCTGCAATGGCACCATCGTCACCGACGTCGAGATGGGCGAGGTAGTCCAGCTCCAGGGCGACCAGCGCAAGGACGTCCAGGACTTCCTCACGGACAAGAAGGATGGTCTTGGCCTCGATGCGAAGACGATCAAGGTAAGTCGCTGCCTCTGTGTATGTGACGAGAAGGCTGTACTAATTCGACATTCAAGGTCCACGGTTTCTAAGCCGTGACATGCCGGCTCGTCGATGTCTGCTCGGGCTCTGTGCCGTTCAGCACGACGCTCCGAGTGCTTCTCAGCACTGCTGGGCGTTGAGAGAGAAGACAAGGCGGGCATGGGAGGCCAGAAAGGTTTATGCGATTATTGGTAACAGTACGCACTGGCATCTGGACGAGTGGTGTTCCCAGACCAGACTAGAATTATGCAAGACATGATCATTTGCTTTGATCAGTTCTGTAATCCTGCTCTCATTGTGAAAGTGATCCCCAAAACAACCTGTCACTATGATATTCGTACGTGCATGTGAAATGGTTCAACCCAACAATATATACATGTGATGGTACAGTAACTACTTCAAATCATGCTCGGTGGTCCAGTTACCTCCCTCACGTAGCACTCGTCTGGCTGCTCAAAGTATGTCTCCAGTACTCTTCGTCCTGCGCAACCGACACAGGCGTGCTCTCCTGCGTGAAGCCCCAAATCTTCCAGTGCGGATCTTGCTTCCCGTTCATGTACTTCTTCTGGATAACCATGTACTCCACCACCTTCTTGCGCTCCTTTTCATTTTGACCACCCACGTATGCGACGTCGGCGTTGTCAACAACGTCTTCTGACTGGCTGTTGGGCTTAACAGTCTGGCCATGCGGCGACCATTGGCGGCTGTGGACGACCTTGCTCTTGCTCTTCGAGACCGCCGGTCTATTTTGTACGTTTCCACCCCCCGCTATGCTGAGTTCCTGCGTCGACGTGACGCGCACAACGACCTGGCGGAAAGCGCCTTCTTGCGGATCCTGGCCCATCAAGCTGGCGCGGTGAGAGACGATCTGTACCTTTGGTCCTTTTACGATCCTCCAATCCATCTTGACCGGGCCGCGGGCTGCGATTCTGGTTTCGAATTCTTTCAGGATAGGCGGGAGACAGTGCTTCGAGATGGGCGTCATGTCGCCGCTGTTGCCACACATCAGTAACGTGCGCTTGCGTGCCGGGAGAGGGTGGAATGCTAAGTACTTACTTGACAAAGCAGAGATACAGCTGCTTATACAGCGTCTTTGCGTGCAACTTGATCTGCCCGCCCTTGAATCGATCAACGCGCTTCCACCGTTCCCAGGTCGAGTTATTGTTGCCCAAGCATCGATTATATTGGATCCTCCTGCAATATGTGTTAACCATCCATTCTCTTCTTCACTTCCGAATGTCCAGACTCACGAATAGAACGACATCGCCTTTACCTTGACCAACTTCCAAAAATACCCATAGAATTGACCCGAAAATATGCTGGGCAGCTTCCCCAAACTCGCGCGAACCATGGTGTCCTGCAATAGACCTATGTCTTCATGCATCGCGCCCTCCTCTTGTGCCTTGGTTTGTTGCACCTTGGGCGCATAGCCCATTTGATATCTAAAACCGGCCTTTGTAATGGCCCTGTCCATTCCAATTGATTGAGTGCTGCGGAGTCGTGGAGTGGTCGCGGCAAATGCTTGGGGTGCGGTGGCGGAGAATGCGCGGGGCGATTGGGGCAAGCGGCGGTGTTGGAAGAGGCATTGTTGGCGGAGCGCAGGTATTCGTACCGTGCGGAGCGGTAGATTTGACGACATTGTGCCAGCTGTCGTGTGTGGAATGGTGGGCGCGGTGCCGTTGTAGAGATGTTCGAAAGTTTGGAGATGGAGCGGCGGGTTGGAGTCTGTGCACGCGGACTTCCGAGAAAATGGTGGGCAGCAGTCTTGCAACAATTCTAGGTGTAATCCAGATACCCAAAATTGAGTTAAGCAGAGAATAAAAATATATGAGGTGTGTAGGCATTTAGAGAGTCGAAATCTCTTCACACGAGACATGAGGGTCCGCCCAGCAGATCGTATCACATGGTCAGTGAAACAGTTTTACTATCTCAGATCATTGCTTCGATAATTTGCGCGGATACTGGAGGATAGAAAGTCGTAGATTGCTATTGGCTGTAAATTGTTGGGCTTCGTTATTTCTTTCATGATGTTTTCGTGAAATGCCTCTAGTATCCAACTCTCCTAATGTTAGAGATCTGATCTTGAAAACGCCCATCCACACCCAGATATTCCTTGTCAAAACGCCGTCCCAATGCGGATCAAGGTATTGTACATGAAGGTCAAGATCTATGCTACAGTGAGTTGGTATCATTACATGTTGCTGCTCTCCCCGAGCAGCTTGAGCACGCCCTCATACGTGCCAAACATAATGGCGGCACTCGGGACCACACGGAACATGTGGGGTACAAGGCCGCCATAAAGCGCTGCCATGCCTTCTTCTTTCCAGATGAGACGGAAGCACTGCGCGAGACCGGTGTATTTCTGGCGTCCATCCTGCTGAGGTGCTTGTCGTAATCGTGTGCGCACAACCTATGGAGTTATTAGCTTGACATCATAATCTAACAGAGAGCGAGATCATACCTCGTGAGGATAAGTGATGATAGCGGCGATGAATTTGGCAGCACCTGCAGCCGAGACCTTGCCCGACCATGCTACTGTCTGATCCCAGATTGTCGGAGGTCGTCCGCTTGCTGCGACTCTGTCCTCTCGCCGTGCCAAAGCCAGTTTCATCTGCTCGTACAACATCCACTGCAACGTACTTTCTGTCACTCCAAGATAGCTTGCGGTCAATCCTCGGTATAGGCCAGGGATGCCCTCTTTTCTGATCGTCTGCATGGTGCAGTCGAGAGCGTTCTTGTATTGCCGGCCACGACCATCGGCATGTATGTTCTTGTCCAACTGCAGTCGAGTCTTGACGAGCCAGATTGGATTGGTCGCAGTTCCAGTAATGATGCCAGCCGTTGCTGCTGAGCACAGATGTACCCAGGCCGCTTCTTGTCCATTGTTGAAGTTGTTACTTATGATGCGCTTGCCGTTGCCGTATGTATAGAAGTTGATTGCTCGTGCTGGTACAACACCTATGAGGTTCGGCCCAAGTCCCTTGAACAGCGCTCGCCAGCCCTCCGCTTTTGGAACCTGCCATAATATTTCGCCCGTTTCCCGTATGTGTAGGAGTGAGCTGCGCGCCAACGACATGCTCTCAATCGGAGGCAAACCTCGAGCAGTTCGCATTGCAGCAAGGTGTTGTTGGTAGTAGGTAGATTGTAGCCGGGTTTTGAGTACGTCGAGGGGTGCCGTTAACGTAGCAGAGGCCATGCCACCAAGGCTGCAGCGTGTTAGTCGAGCGCATCCTGTACGTTGTTGGGTTCCTGTGGCGACCTTACCCTCCGGCAACGAAATGCGCCCATGACTTCGCAAATGCGGGCCCTTGGGCGGCTACAGGAGTTCCATCAGGGAGTTTGGGCGGTATGACCTCGCCCGTTTCTCGCGACGTTGGTAGTGACTGTAATGGTTCTGAGGTATCGTCTCGAATACTTCGAGGTCGCGCAGCGTGTCCTAGTGACATCGAGACTGGAATGGCGGGTCGCGCACGGAGGTGGAATAGTGTGGGGGGAGCACTATACGCGCGCTATGCAAGTGAAGCTGAAGAGTTTAATTCGAGATCATTCGTCGTCTTCAGCATGGAGAAGTGGTGGCGGCGTTGTCATGAGCTCCAAAATTTCGAGAACCGATGCGGCAAGGCGGCCGGCCAGCACCACCGCGGCCAAAACGTCACCGATTCTCATGCAAGCGCAATAGAACGCGCCCGGGTCGCCTTCAGCAGCACCTTTTTTCCGCATCACCAATTGACTCCACCCCAGGCTGTCACGATGCGTCCAACGACAGCGTGTCTTGCGCCAGGCTTCATGAAGCGCAGCTTGGACGAGTTCAAGCGATTGTCTCTCTTTGGTGAGCTTGCCTGCGCACTCTCTCGCTCCACTATGAAGACTGACTTGCGCAGCACTCAAACTCGAGGGACTGAGCTCGCCAACGAAACCATTTCCCCTCATTAGGTTCGAACAACCCGAGGACATGGAGCGGTGCAAGAAGATGAGCGACCAAGACATCGGCGGCTTCTCCACAGCGAACCTAGACTATCACCCCGTGACCCAGTCCGAACCTGCGCATGCCCGGTTTCACGGCAAAATATCTACACAGCTGCCTCAAAATCAGCCGCACATTCAGAGGACAGGCTATGCAGGATGGCGGACGCTCGACCGCGGATCCACCATCTTCGGCAAGTCGCTGTGGGACGTCGAGATGTACAACCTCATGGCCATTCAATTCAAGTCGGATGGGCGCAAATATTTCGTGAACGTGCAAACCGAGTCCATTGTGCCCACCGACATTCATCAGCACCTGCTGCATGCAAAGACGCCTGGCCAGTGGGAGATACTCCTCATTAGATTCGCCGAGTTTGTGAGAACGAACCACGGACAGGTGGTCGAGCCACAGCGAGAGATGTTGACACAGAAGGTGCGCACAGTGGGCATGAGCTTGATTGACCGGATACCAGGCCCGTACGACCTTAGCATTAGCAAGATCTGGGCAACAAATTGCCATAGACATGACGAATATCTGAACAGCTTCGAGGGTTCCATCACAGGCCTGCCGACCTGGCACCCGAAACATGGAGACTATTCGAAGAGCGTAGGCAGGATAGATTCTGGACGTGGCCATGCGCCCAGGGAGCCGGGAAGATAGTTGTGCGACAAATGCAAATAATTCCCAAAATTCGTTCTTGCAAGTTCCGAATCAAATCTATTTGCGGATATGCTGTTCAAGTGATGCACCTGTCTCTAAACTCTCTCAGAATGTGCTTGCTCTCCACCGTTCATGATCGAAGCAGAGATCTTGGTAGGTAGTCCTATGGACCTCAATTTACAAGACCTACTTGTGATTGTAAAGTGTTGTAGTAATCTAATCTAAGATGCGCTATGCAGCCCCGCCTGGAGTCCATCGATGTACCGTAGACACGCGAAATCACGAGATTGCGCGACTCGCTCCGCCCTACCCAGCATCTTTCCTGAGACCACCACGCAACAATACAATCGACTTTTAGCTAGACGTGGCCATAACCAGAAAATTACGAGATGAAAGTACCACGACCAGACATCGTCCGAGAGTATCAGATGCAACGATAGTGTTGCGCGCAGACTTTCGTCGCTCTCTTTCCAAGCCTGCTAGACTGACACCTTGTGCGCCAACCGCGGCACGCTCAACATGTCGACACCTCGCTATCTCACAGCACAGAAACTCAGCCTCCTAGTCTTGGTGCGTCTCTACTGCAGCTCGGCCCTTCCGTCGTCCGCCACCATCCCAATACTTTCATTTGTCCTTTCTCATGCAATCTCATCCTCTTCTTCGAGCACTCGACGTCGCGTCGCGCGTGGTTCCGCTTCCGCAGACCACGACACGACTTTCTCAATCGATGTTTTTGAAGATGTCCTGCAGGGCCATGCCTCCGGCATGCCCGGTCGCACCTTGCTCGACCTCTTCCTCAAACATATGTGGGAAATGAACTCTTTTGATTCATTACATGAATTGATTGATAACCTTGGAGAACTTTTGGCCGCCCCGCCTCCCACAGATGGTCAAGAAGACGTCTCACCAGACCATATCTACCTTTCCAAGACCTCGCCGCTTGGAGCCTTCGTTCGACGGGCACGACTTGAATTTACTCGACTGCAATTCGACGATGCGATGAAACTGTGGTCTTCATTCGTCAGGTACCGGGCACCCACAGCTCAATGGACGAAGAGGCTAGCTGGTATCGCCTCAAGCGGGGTGGACAGGGTAGCCACAGAAATGGGGTTGCGACCTGGTGATGATCTGTACGAGATTGCGTATGGACATCTGGAAGATCCTGTGCAAGAGGGAGAGGGACTGAGTACAGACGACTTGGACCGGATACTCGACTTCCAACTCGATCGTCTTCAGCGTTTCGGCGACCGCGTTCCCGATAGTATGAAGAGTCAGCTGTCCAGCATGGTCAAATCAGCAGGTCATGCGCATCGGCAGGCACATCTTGTGCAATTCTTCGATGCTTGGAAGGCTGGAGACTACACATCTTCATTTGACAGCTTGCATCGGTATTACGACTATGCCATGCAGACACGAGAGAAGATCCACTACCAGTACGCACTTCTACACATGGCTATCCTCCAAGCAGACTTTGGGTGCTTCGGCGAAGCTATTGCTGCAATCACAGAAACCATCGCGACAGCCAGAGAAAACCAGGACATGATCTGCTTGAGCTTCAGTCTCAGCTGGCTGAACCATATGGCCAAAGCTTTTCCCAAGCAAATGAAGGGCGCAGGATACATGAGCATGCTAGGCAGCGAGCGGGATGTTTTGACTTTTCTGAAAGCAAAAGCAAGAGAACTGAAAATGCATAATCTGTTGAGTGCGACTCTGTTGAATGAAGCGAAGCTGTGCCTTGCAACGGTGAGTATACACTTCAAGGATGTGGCTTTTCGCATTGCTAACGGCTGCACAGGGTGATTCAATATCGCGAGTCTTCGAACACATGTACCAAGCTTCTCACCTCAGTATCAAGGATGATGTTGGCAACTACGGCAGCCAGATGCTACTGCAGTCGACACTCTACTCACGTCTGGGCATTCCGCACATGGCCAATGTGCACTGCGAGCTTCTTCTGGACACTTACAATGATTCTTGTCCGCTCGACGAACGTATTCGAGCTATCGGGCGACAAGCCTTCATCATGAGCCAAAGCGGCCGCTATGACGATGCCATCGCAGCGCTTGAGGCACTTGTACCTCTCGTTCATACGTCCTTGAAATACTACCAATATCTGGTTCTCTGCATGGGCATCATCAAATTCAAGCGTGCCATACGAAGGTATTCCTCTCCACTTCAAACTCAATACCGCATACTCACAACTGGGCAGATCAGATTGGTCAATGTGCGACCACCTCCTCACGACCCTCAGACCTCAGCCCGCAACCGACCCTGCATCGACACCGCTCGATCCCGAACTGTCATTCCTGCTCCACGAGTCCCACATCGACTACCTTGTTTCGAAAGGATGCTACAACAAAGCCTTCAGTGCCATTTCGACGCTGGCTCAAAACCTCAAAGAGGACGATGCAGACATGTTGCAGCGCGTAAATGTGCTGCTCATAAAAGCCGATCTCTTCCGCCAGGTCGGCAAGCCAGAACAAGGATTCGGCGTTGCGCTGCGAGCTGCAAGCGTCAGCTACAGGGCAAAGCTGATGCCAAGTCTGTGGGCAGTAGTGGGTCTTCTGGCAAATATCTTGAACAGCCTTGGAGAATGCGCAAGCGCGAGCAGGTTGCTGGAAGGCGTGCTACCGCAAGCTCTCGAAGGGGCTGACAACCTTCTTGTTGGGACGCTGTACTCCCATCTGGGAGACTCGTACATGGGGCTCGCAGATCCGAATCAGGATTCGGAGCGAAAGGCATCTCCTTCTCGGTCTGCCGGCTCAAGCAGGTCGATGGCAGCGAGTGTGGCCAGGGCGGAGCTGTATATCGATCGCGCGAGGGAATGCTACAAGAAGAGCGGGTCCTTGTCAGGAGAGTGCGAGCAGTTGATGAAGAAGGCCATCATTGCAAAGCTGCGGGGTGACGAGAAGCTGGCGGAGGAATGGGCACAGAACCATAACCGGGTGTGGGAAGAGGGGATGAGGAGTATCGAGGAATAGCTAGAATCTCCGGAAATGCCAACGAGAGGCTGTGAGTCACATGCTGTTCACTTAATGGTCGGCACACAACGACATAGGAAATGTATTGATGGTTTGCTGCACCTCTACTAGCATCTTGCACTATATACACATGCGATTGGCATGATGATACCTGTTCCTTTTGATCCGATCGGTCATAGTGAGCAAGCGCGGTGGCTTACTCGTCCTTCTTGTGGTAGTTGACCTTGTCGTTCCAGAAGAGGGTCTGGCATGGGATCAGTATGGTGTTATGCCCAGAGCAAGTGTCAGCAAGCATACCTTATCACCGTCTCCCCAGAAGTAGTTCTTGGTACGGATGTTCTGGTAGGCGTACTCGGGCTTGTCCTCCTTGGGAGTGTCGTGGGCAACGTGCTCCCAGTGGGCGTCCCACCTCAGCTTTGCGTTGACGCTGGCGATGACCAGGCAGGGGACAGCGACGCTGCACGAATCATTAGCATCGATCCGCCAACTCTACTGCCATGTCCCAAGTGATGTTCCGGCCATTGTCGATAGCAGCCAGTCCCATCTCCCTCCATTCTTCTCTCCCTCTCCACAAAACCAAGCCATCCCGGGAAAAGACTCACTAAAGCGTCAGCTTCCTCCAGAACTCTCCAGACTCATAAGCATGCTCGGCAATGCGGGCACGCTCGCGGTTGAACTCGTTGTCCTCGGCCCCGGTAAACTGCTTGGGGCTCTCGGAGCTGTAGTTGCGCTGGGTGGTGCGGCCGGCGCGGAGGGGGGTCGCGGCGCGCTGGGTGCGCAGAGCCATGCGCGGGGCGGAGCGGGCGAGGACGCGCTGGGCGAACATGGTGGCGGCGATGTGGTGGAGTGGAGATGGGGGGTTCAATTGGCGGGTGGGTGGTGGTGGACGATGAGGGTTCGCTGCGTCGATGTCGGAATTGGCGAGGTAGAGCTTGGCCCGAGTGCCTGTGACGGAGGGTCAGACCACACGGAATGTGCCGTCTGGGTGAGTTTGGCGTGTTTGCACTAGCTGCAGGTAATGTGACGTCGTGACGATTGGCGATTGAGGCGAGTCGCGTGTGCGCGTCGTCTTTCTTGCACTCTGTAAGCTTTGCGAGATGGGCAGGCAATTCGAGTGAGGGGGCGACGATGGTGTTTTCGTCGCTTTCTCGTCGCCATCACTCCATCAACCGCGCACCATGGTCCGCATCACGACATGGAATGTCAATGGCATCCGGAACCCGTTCGGCTACAAGCCATGGAGCGAGAAGCGGTCGTTCAGTGCCATGTTCGACATCCTCGAGACCGACATTGTCATTATGCAGGAGCTCAAGATCCAGCGCAAAGACTTGACCGACGACATGGTGCTTGTGCCTGGCTGGGACTGCTACTTCAGCCTGCCCAAGCACAAGAAAGGTAAATGCTCTTCTCTTCGTATTGGATCACGTATTGACATGCTACAGGCTATTCTGGCGTTGGCATATACACCCGCCAAGCTGTGTGCGCACCTATCCGCGCAGAGGAAGGTCTCCTAGGCGTCTTATGTCCGCCCGGGTCCACCACACCGTATTGCGAGCTGCCTGAAGACCAGAGCATCGGCGGCTATCCAACAGCTATCCAGGTTGCTAGCCTTGGTGTTGACCCTGCAGTCCTTGACGCTGAAGGGCGCTGTCTTGTCATTGAATTCCCAGCCTTTGTCCTCTTCGGCGTGTACAGCCCAGCCAACAGCAACGGCCTGCGTGATGATTTTCGTTATGGCTTCCTTACAGCACTCGATACCCGCATCCGCAATCTGACCAAGATGGGCAAGAACGTCATCTTGACTGGTGACTTGAACGTGTCTCGAGATCTCATCGACACCGCAAAGGCAGAGGACAACATGCGCGCGGAAGGCATAACGCACGCAGAGTATCTCAGCACACCCAATCGTCGCGTGTTCAACCAGCTTCTCCTCAATGGGATGGTGCCCGGTGAGCGGGACGAAGGGCGCGAAGAGCCTGTTCTCTATGATCTTTGTCGCGAATTCCATCCCGAACGCGAGGGCATGTACACACACTGGGAACAAAAAATCAATGCACGACCTGGAAATTTTGGCTCGCGCATCGACTTTGTTCTTTGCAGTATTGCGATCATGGACTGGTTCAAGGAGTCCAATATCCAAGAAGGCCTGATGGGATCAGACCACTGCCCCGTGTACGCGGTCATGAAGGACGAAGTGCCTACAAGTGGCATGTCTCTTCCGGCGCTTGAGGCTGAGCTCGACGGAACAACACACGTTCTCGACTTGATGAATCCAAAGGGAATGTTTGAGAACGGTGTCCGCCAAAGGGAGTACAGCTTGACCAAAGACGTCCCGCCCCTGAGCGGCAAGCTGCTACCGGAGTTCACCAAAAGAAGAAATATACGAGACATGTTCAACAAAAAGCCGGCGCTGGGCAAGCCGTCAACACCTGACCAGTCATCAAACAGGACGACCCTAGGTGCGGATCGGGAAGTCGCTGCTCCAATCGCCACCAACATTCCGGACAAAGAACATCCACCCCTGGCTAAAGCCACTTCGCCAAACGATACTGCTTCGGAGACTGCGCCCATTGGGCAAATCACGGGCCCTTTGAAATCTCCAGAGAAGCGACGTGCCCCATCCGCCTCGCCCGTCAAGGCGGTCAAACGCAGCAAATCCAGCTTGTCAGCTGCAAGCAATGGCGGCTCCTCGCTCGCAAAGGGCCAGCAATCCCTCAAAGGCTTCTTTCAGACACGCACCAAGCCCATCGTAGAACCCAACCCTCCCACGGACCCAGCACCCCCACTCCCATCACCAAACGAGCCCGCCGAAGCCACCACTGCGCTCCCCCTTTCGCAAACAGACGGCGCCACCTCCACCTCAGCCCGCATCCAGACCGATCCCCTCGCCTCGCAAGAAGCGTCAAAGGAGGGCTGGACAAAGCTCTTCTCCAAGAAACCGTCGCCCCGGTGCGAGGGGCACGCGGAGCCGTGCACGCTGCTGACGACGAAGAAGCCGGGCGTGAATTGCGGAAGACAGTTTTGGATGTGCGCTAGGCCAATTGGACCGAGTGGGCAGAAGGAGACAGGGACGCAGTGGAGGTGTGGGACGTTCATCTGGGCGAGCGATTGGAAGAGCTAAGGGAGGACTGTGGATGGGATGTGGTTTGTAATGTGGTAATGGGTGCAAGCGGAAGATTGTGAAGGCTATGGTTGACGTGAAGCTGGAGCGAAGACGGAAGATCAAAGTCCATGCTAGGCGCGCACGATACGTGTCAGGAAGCGCATTTGATGCCACTCAGTGTCGGAAGTCCAGAACTCTTACATGGAGAGTGGCTCAAGAGTAGAGTACCGCACCCATGAGGAACGAGAGCTATATGGTTCAGAAGCATGTCATAGAAAGCGACAATCGCAATATATCAAACTTGCTCTATCGTGTTCTCCAGTCCATTCTCTGCTGGTCTATCGTGTCAAACTTTGATGATCCTGCGGTGTTTCTGTTTCAGCACTCAAGTAGGATTGTTGACATCCTGTTCTTACCTGTTTGATGTATCGTATCGTCTCACCTCATGCTGATACCTCTATATCCTTTCCAAGTACTAATATCATAAAAAAGTCGCTTTTGATCCACGAAGATTAGTCTCCCTACCTTGTGTCTCGAGATACGTCGCTGGGCTGACGTGGTGCTTGTCCGGGGGGCGGCGATAGAACATCGGGCGTAGCACCTTCGAACGTAGACTAAACGCTTTAAGATCTTATAACTCCAGTATTCATATCCTCACGCATCTTCTATGATAAGGACTTATGTTTCACCACCCTGCGTCATTATCACGAAATTGCGTAGACAAGGTAGTTTGCTTGGGGGATGAGTTGGACTTTTGACAATTGAAGCACTAAATCAAGCCTTGCGGCGTTCATGTTTCGAAAAACCAATATCCTCATTCTGAATTATCTTGAAATGCAAGAAATTGTGTCTCACTACCCTGCGTCGTTTTCTCAAGATTGCATAGACGAGATGGTGCTCAACGGAGTGGTACAGATGCCATGCAAGTTCAACACGGAACTTGGTCCTGGCGCATACATACTGTTTGATACTATCGAATAATCATCAAACAAACATACGATGAAGATTACGATGCCTTATTACTCTGTGCTCTGATTTGTGGTTTCCCGAAGTTGAGCAGTTAGGTCGTACGGCCGACGTGGACACAGCGAAGTTGGAGAGCTTTGGTAGGAGCTGGTAAAATCAGGGCCTCTCATATCATGTTTTAAAGAGCTTTAAAGAGATTTCGAAACTTGTATGATGCAGGTTGTCTTGTAGCAAAAGATATTCAACTTTGCCTGCTTTTCGAGACAGTGTGTCACGCAAGGACATGGCGAATCCAGGAATGGACCCTAGGGAAGTTTCGGAATTGAGTATACCAAAACATGTTTCAAACACAGATAAGGCAACGGCTTCATTTTGGTGGTTCTCAGCACCTTCTGTGGTTATAAAATCCCTCTTTGTCTCGATACTGTCCTGCTAGCTGATATACTCCTTGAGAGATAACACCACCGTAACAACCGCACAGCTAGATGTAAATTGTCTGTGGCATTTGTTGTACCCTCAAATATGCTCTCCAATAGTCTCATAACTGTCCCTTCTCATTCCGTTCAATTAAACAACTTCGTCGCAGACCGCACATCTCGGCCAGCGAATGCAAGTCGAAGTTTGACCAACACAACTCCCTTCCCGTTCAAATGTAACAAGTTCAAATACCTCATTTTACTTGTATTAGTACTATCAGAACAGTTCTTCCATCTATCCATCTTTGTTGCGGAGTTGTTTGACTTCGTCGCAATCAGGAGGTTTTGGCTCAACACCAGTGACTGCACCTCCATCATCAAGACTCGAGGTACATGGCTACAGAAGTGGCCTAAACTGACTTCTAGATACATGAAAAGAAGTTCCAGAAGTAACAACCAGATTTGTTCGGAGTGGATGTTGTCATTCCACTTTGTACTGAATCCATGCATCGACCTCAAGGACCGATATCACGGATGACACTTTAACGCCACAACTGTATGAATACTCGTACGGTATGTATCAATCTATGAGTACGGAATGATGTCTACTGAGTTGAACATACGTATCGGTACGCTGGAAGTGGATGGTTTCCTGACTTCGTTGTGAGCGCTTGCATGAGACCTCAGCGACGATCACGAATAATACCTCCACACAAGAACATATTGAGTATTCAACTATTGTAATGGATTCAATAGTATCATAGTATGATCCTGTTTCCACGGGTAGGTTCTTACCACCCGGGCGGTTGAAAAGTTCTGCCCATGTCTCTGATTCTCGCATGTGCTT
The DNA here is from genome assembly GCA_003501895.1 of Phaeosphaeria sp. A1 3.1a. Classification (NCBI taxonomy): domain Eukaryota; kingdom Fungi; phylum Ascomycota; class Dothideomycetes; order Pleosporales; family Phaeosphaeriaceae; genus Phaeosphaeria; species Phaeosphaeria sp. A1 3.1a. The sequence continues at coordinate 72,300 of QVXC01000004.1, forward strand.
GATTGCGACAATCTCAAATTATGCCTCAACGCCATAGACAAATTACTGGCGATTTATGTCCTGAATACTTTTGAATATCAATAGTTAGAAAATGTGATTGGCTTAGCCTTCCCAATCCCGGAAGTGTGTCATGTTCGTCGGTGTCGCTATTCACGTCCGGGCGGTCTGGAGTCACATCGCGAATTCTAGTGCGACACCAAGTCTCATGGGTTACATATATTGTCTGCATCAATCATGGAGTATGAAAATATGATATCTCTTAAGGAGATATCTCTCTCCACCCTGTAAGTGTGTCATGTCTGGTGGTGTCGATGCTCACGTTCGGGCGGCTAGAAGTAACATCGCAGACTCTGCCGCAACACCAAGTCATATATGTTAGATATATGATCTATACCACTCTGTGAGTACTATATTATCACGTCTCGGAAGTACGTATCTCTCCCCAACCTCCAAGTGTTTCGTTTTCCAAAGTGCCGCTGTCGACGTTCTCCCCGCTGGGGCCGGTATCGCGGATTGTACCTCAACGCTTGAATGTATCTGACGGATGCTTGTCAGCATGAATTTAATGATATCAGAGTATGATCTGCCAAAGTGGTTTACCTCTCCCTCCCCTAGAAGTGTTTCATGTTCGACAGTGCCGCTGTCCACACCCACCACGCCCGGGCTGTCATACCTTCCCAATACAAGTAAATGACTTTCTGCATATCTCAAATACATTCAAAAGCTCACAGAAAACAGCTCCGAAAGTGTCATATGTCCCACCGACCTAGAAGCAAACCTCGTTTTCATTGGTGGCTGGATGAGATGTGGTGGCTCGAGGCTCATTGTACATCAACACCATGGTCAATTGACTATCTGAATAGCTCAAATATATATAAAAGCCTATAAAAACCAGCTCTGAAAGCCTTGTACGTCCCACCGACCTGGATTGAAATCTCGATTTCAGTGGTGGGCGACCGTTGGTTGGACAGGAGTCGAGACTTGGGAACTGTAGCTCAACACCACAATCAATTGACTAGTTACATGGTACATAGATGTTTCAAAGCTCGGAGAAGAGAGTGGTATATATCTCATATGTCCCACCGACCTATAACAGAATCTCGTTTTCGGTGGTGGACATGTCCCGCGAGCATCACCACCAAGTCTCACAACACCACAACCACAACCATCAAAGCACATATCACTACAGCAAGATGAACACCATGTTTGGGTTTTATTTTTTATTGCTTTTTTTACTTAATCTATGTAAAGGTTTTCCATCCATCCATCGCTTCATGCTCACGCATGCATATATCTCCATCATGGAGAAAACGTCCGTTGACAACTCCATTCTCGGCGCTTGTGGCCATATCGTATCGTATCGCATGCAAGAAAAAAGAAGTAAAAAACCCCCATAACCATTCCCTTCATTCCATCATCCGTGATCATATCCGCCAAAGCTTCATAGAGCCTGCATTGAGGGAAAGGTCGATGTTGTGGGGGTGGGCGCCGTTGCTGCAGATACGCAGCTTGCCCGATCGTTTGTCGCAGGAAAAGGGAACGCAAAATGTTATCCGTGGGAAGGTATCCAGCCGTTGTTGTTGAGCCAACCTGAGCCAAGACCGGCGTGCTCGAATGGAAGGCTGGCGATGGCCAGAGCTGGGGGGCTGAGGTCGAAGCTGGCGATCTGTTGATGTGTCCGGGGTTGGGGTGGTGGTCTGCACAAAGGGTGGAGACTGGTCTATTGTTGTTCGTGGGCGGTTGGGGGGATCGAATGAACTGGGGAAGGGGATTGTGCTGGATGCGCTGTGCTGAGAGGCGCGTGAAGATACAGATCGCAGAAACCTATTGGGAACTGTTTCTTAGACGCAGCGAAGGACGTCGAGGGATTGCAGTATGAAGAGCCGTAGAAGAGCATAAGCAGGGATCCTTATGCTGGAAAGTCGAGCATGCGAGTGCGAAGTTCGGATCGATGTAGTGTGCTAACCGGTGACGACCTGTATCGAGGGTGACAGATGACGCCCACCAGCTAGTACAGCGACTGATTAGAAACCATCGGAGATGATGATTGGGAGAGTCAAATCGCCATCTGCGCCAGCGCGGAGAGCGAAGTTGCCTTCACCGAACAGTCCGAGAGGGGTGTTCACATCGAGCGGATCAGCGAACTCAGCTTGAAGGCGGTCCTGGCGAAGAGACTCAGACGCGTAGATACCCAGGTCAGCACTGGAGCTACTTTGCTCAGTGTTCAGGAAAGACAAGGAGTTGGTGAACTCTGTGAAGCTGCCGATGGCAATGCTACCGGTGTTGGCGGTGCTCGCATCAGGCATGGACTCGAAGGTGACACTGGCATCGAAGCGCAGCTGGGGAGTGTCGCTCCGAGTTGCTGCAGCAGCAAGCTTCGCCTTGCGTGACTGTCGCTTCTTTTTCTCACCCGGCTTGCGAGGGCTGTACTTGTAGTTGGGGTGAAGACGCTTGTGCTCCTCTTTGGCAGACTGAGCAGCTTGCTTCCACGGCAGCTTGTCCTCGGGGCTCATGTTGCGCCAGACCTCGGAGCATTTGGTAGCTATGATCTTGTCAGAACATGGTCATATATCAGAGGTGCGGGCAGGAGTCGGATGTACTTACAGATCTCTTGAACACTCAGCTCAGGATGCTCGGTCTTGAGCTGCTTGTGCATGTAGTCTCGGAAGATGATCCAGCAGTTCATAGGACGAGGTGCCTTCTTCATGGAAGCGACAGGTGCCACGGGCTTGACAGCATGAGCCTCGGAAGACTTTGGCTGGGAACCGATGACGGACTGCGCTTCGACGTTAGACTGCGGACCAAGATGCTCTGGCATATGGACAAGAGTATTTTGACCATCTTGATCATGGGCATAAGTGAGAGTGACCGGGCCGCCGCAATCATGTGCCAAGCAGGCCACGATGAAGTCGACGAGCAACACGCCAAAGCTCTCTTGGATGTTGATGGGGAGCAACACGGTCGCCTTGCCAGTGAGCCAGCTCTTGAGGCAGAATGCGAGGGTGTTCTGGAAGAGATCCATCGCGGCCCTCTCAGCTGCGGTGGCGGTATGCATCTCGATGGAGTGCGCCGAGGTGAGGTCGAGTTGGGTATTCATTGTCGTCTTGGGAATGGTATTGTTCCAAGTGTAGGTATTGTAAGAGTTTGGATAATGAAGCTGAGGATCAGAAAAAGTGAGTTGGAGGAGTGTGTTGGTCGGAGCAGATATTTAGGTGAGAGAAAATACATCAGTGGCTGGCGCCAAGACGAGTTGAACAAAGCGAGGTCACCCTTGTTGGTGCTTTCACTTTATTGAGAGGTTTATTCACACTCACGCAAGTGCCTAGAGCAAGCTTATTCACTGGCTAAGTCTATGTATGGTTGCAGTGGCGCAACGAGCTCGCATCGTGGTCTCTGGACGCCGTAAAGGGTTGACTCAGAGAAATGTATATTTTGGAGTACAGGCGCGTTTGTTGTAACGAGCTGTTTGGTGTTGCTATAACGACGAACTTGAGGTGAGGTACTTGATTCGTGCGTGCGGCGGACCTCTAGTGACGATGAACACCGGTTGCTGGACTGAACTAGAACCGTGTGTCAACGCGAAATTGATTAACGTATGCCATGGAGTGCATTAGCAGATTCCTGAAGTCCAGGACTCGGTAGGGTCAATGTCTTCGCCTGAGATGATGTTGTTGGCGTTGGCCTCACGTATCTCGTGAGCATGCTTGACATCCTGGCGAAGCTGTTTGACAGTCGCAGAATGCTCAAGACTCTGACGCTTAGCCCTACGCTTGTCGCGCGCTGCGTGCCTACTGTCCTGAACGGAGCGTCCCAGAAAGGTCGTTGAGGTAATGTCATCGGGAACATAGCTCTGCGCATAGCCCGCTGCTTGACAATAGGCAATGATGTCCTCGACTGAAAGGGTTGTGTCTGGGAAGCCGGGGCTGGCTGCAACTGGAGCTCGGATGTCAGGATCGCGCACCGCGATGGCCGTGCCCGCTTCGTTCTTCTCGATCTTCCAGCCGTGTAGCTGAAGATATGTCGCTGGGCAGGGCATGTTCAGGCGAGGGCATATGATGAGGAAGAACTCGCTCGTTGGGGCGTTGACCTTGCCAATCTGATTGCGCATAGCGGACCAAGCTTTTGCCAGCAAGGTCCAAAGTGGCTTATTTGGATCTGCTTTCCATAGCACGGCGAGAGCACGAGAGATGTCCTTCATCGGCACTCCCTTGAACTCAGGAATGCGCATGTAATAGCCTGCAGCTAAGGTGAGTGGTTATCGCGAGTTGAGGAAGACGAGTGCACTTACTGCGGAAGCCGACAAAGGAGTTCGCGTCCTTCGGCTTCTTCATACTCTCCGCAGGCTTGGGCGCAGCAGTGGTAGGAGGCAGCGCGAGCAGCTTAGCCGTGAAGGCGACTTGGGCAGCTGGTTCCTCGATCCTGCGCACGAAGGCTATCATCTGCTCAGCATTGCAGTTGTGCAGGACGTACTTAATCTGCTCATCGGTGAGAGGTCTGGCAGATGGTTTGAACGACATTGTTGCGATGGCGCAAGGGTGAGATTGTTCGGAAGTTCTTTGTTGTTGTTGGGTAGGCAGCGTTTCTCGGTTGCAGAGTGCCTGAAGTGGACAAAGACAGTCATGCAAGATTTGAGGTGGTGGTAAGGGGTAGAAGAGTCTGAGCTGAGACAAAGGTCGGCAGGGGCAACTGAAATGGGTGGCGGGGCAGGCAGCAGGTGAGAGAGTCGGCGCATTCACCGTTTGTTGCTGCTTTCACGACACCTTTGCTACAGTTCACAGAAATTTGGTGAACACAGCAACTCGAACTTTGATACTATTGTTCATTCAGACAATCTCTTGCCGCGCAGTCGGTTCCACGTCAGCAATATGGTGGTTGCTCGGGTGTCGCGCACAGAAGTGAAACATAGTTGAGATTACGAGCCGTGGCTGAGATTTTGGCAAAGCTTTGTTTTAGGCATGCTACGGCGAAGTACATCTACTACGTGACCCTTCCTTTGCCGTGCATGTAAATTGTTTACTACATGCATAAATCTTGCAAGTTGCAATTAGTCGATTGTGAAGCTTGAAGACACCGTGAGGTCGATGAAGTCTCGTGAGAATGCTTTTTCGAATACCCTTAATCCATCTTTGGTCAGGTCGTTGGATCTACGTTCGGGGCGGACTATGATGCTGGAGACTCCAATCCCTCACTTGGCCTTCCCAATCTGCGATACGTCCATCCCGTATCCTGACCACCACCACTCTAACCTCCTTGCCCTCAACGTAACATTTCGTGCCCCCATCGCCCTCGCCCAGTTCGGCACCTCCCATCATATCTGAGCTCGCGCCGCTCCTACCCCATAATCCTCCGCCTGTCGGTGACGTCGAGTGGCTCTGCTCACCACTGGACCCAAAAGTGTTGTTGGCCAAGTGTTGGGCTTTGTACCAGTTTTCTTGTTCCGAGCCAGATGGTACTGCTTCAGCTACGCCATTGATGGTGGTGCTGATCCGAGAAAGTGAGGCCGTATTCATTCCTAGAAGAAGTTCCGCCAGCGACCCGGACCGTGCAGCTGTGGGAGACGGTGAGCGGCCTGGTTGATTCAAAGTGGGTGGCCGATGCGAGACCCAGTCGTGCACAAGAAGCGATACCAGCGGGTTTGACTCCAGATTTAGGGTTTTGCGAGATGTTGGCGGAGTCGTCATGATAATGACGGGTGTTGGAGAGTAAGGCGTGCTGGGAAGATAGGTGTAGTTCATTAGCGAAACATGGGGAACATTGTCCGAGCATGTCGCAAGATGGAGCTGTAAGAGTGCATTAGACCATGAAAGTGTTGAATGTACAGCAAGAACGGATCCAAGTATATCTGACCGCGAGCACAAGGCACGGAAAGGATGCTGGCGGCGAGTACGAGGCACAAGGAAGATATTTGGACAAGCAATGTGCAAGGGATAAGCAAGGGGCGTATGGGGAGCGACGGGCGAAGCAAAGTTTGAAAGCAGGCGGAAATACTTACGAAGCGTGCATTTTGAAGGCAAGTTACGACTTCTTCAGGCAGTCCATTGGCTCCCACGGTGGTTGAAGAAGGATCGCTGGAAGCCATGACAAAGAAGAAGGGTGGCCGCAATTGAAGGCGTCCGTTGCCACAGCGGAATGGGGCGGCTATGGCCGAGCAGCACACTGCAAAAAGAATTCCGACAGAGGAAGGCGGTCGTGGTCGTGGATGTGGGCGTGCGCTATGATTCTGCGACTCTAAAGTTGAGGTTGGTCGTGATGCAACCACTGTCCGTGCTATCCCAGCCCTTGCAGCCGGAGCCGGCAGCTAACTTACCCAGCAGCGCAGCGGAGACTAAGCTGTAAGCCAACTACCAAGTCGCTAGGGCTTTGACAGGCGGCGCATATGACGAAGCCTCGACGACCGCACCACCACCAGAGAATACAGTGCGCCCGCCATGTCTGCAGCTCCCCACGGCGGTCCAATGGCGATTCCGCCCATTGAGAGCTCTGACGCCTTCAATCCCGACTTCAGCACCGTCTCCGCCCCCGCAGAGGACGGCGCTCTCTCGTCGCCCGTCGAGGCCGCAGCGCCAATCTCGCCCATCAATGAACAGAGAGTAACGCACGATGACGCCCAGACGCAGCAGCGCGTCCACGATGTGCTGCATTCAGACGTGGGCGTGTCGACGCTGCTGAACCGCCTGAAGGCCAGCATCGCGAGCGCACGGGTGGGTGGCCCTCCCCGCACTGGGCATGCGCTCTGCTAATGCGCAAACAGGACTTTTCCAGTTTCCTCAAGCGGCGGGGGGCTCTCGAAGAAGAACATGCCGCGAGCCTCAAGAAGCTCAGTCGCCTCACCGTGGACGGCCTGCGCAAGCCGGACTCGCGCCACGAGAGCTACTCGACGCAGTTCGAACAGGTCATGCACGCCAACGAGCGCATCGCCGACAATGGCACCCAGTTTGGCCTCGCCCTGCACGCCATGCACGACAACCTCCTGCAGCTTGCCAACAAGATGGACGCCAGCCGCAAGACGTGGAAGCAGCAGGGTCTTAATGCGGAGACCAGAGTCCAGGACGCCGAAAAGCTGGCGGAGAAGGCCAAGGCCAAGTACGACCAGCTCGCCGACGACCTCGACCGTGTCAAGACGGGCGACACAGGCGCCGGCAGGAAATTTGGTCTGAAAGGCCCCAAGTCGGCAGCCCAGCACGAGGAGGATCTCCAGCGCAAGACCCAGGCCGCCGACCAGGACTACCTCAGCAAGGTGCAGGCAGCCCAGGGCGCGCGCAAGGAACTCGTCGCGACAACCCGTCCACAAGCGGTCGCTGCCATGCTTGATCTCATCAAAGAGATCGACGCTGCGCTGACTATGGAGATGCAGAAGTACGGTAAGTCAACAGCTGTCATGCCGCTAGCGCTACATGTCCCTAACCCTAACAGCGTCCTTCAACGAGAAGCTCGTCGTCAACAATGGCCAGGTCGTCAGCCCACAGCCGCTCAAGGGCAGCAGTGTCCAGGCGCCCCCCAGCGTCAACCAGCTCATCTACCAGATCAACAACGAGAAGGACTTCGACGACTACATCCTCAAGCACGCCACAAAGGCACCCCTGGGCAAGTCTGAGCTGAACTACGTCAAGCACCCTACGCAGGCCGCTACACAATCGCATCCAACACCGCCAGCTGCTGCCACTGCCGGCCGGCGCACATCGATGCAGAGCCAGCCTCCGCCTGCGTTCTCACTACCACAGCAAGATGCGCACCCTCCACCCACCTTCCCACCTGAGCCTGTGTCACAGCCTAGCTATTCCAGCTACAATCAACCCCCACAACCTCCGCAAAACCCGCAGCAGCAAATCCCTACCATGCACGCTCCACAGCATAGTAATCCGCCATACTCCCCAGTTGGCCAGAATCCTTATGCGCAGCCAGACTACCCACGTGGTCCTGCTGGTCAGGGCACCGCACAACAAAGCAGTGGCGTCCTGTACAACAATTCGCAACCTCCCATTAATCCCGTCTTTGGGCTGACCTTGGAGGACCTCTTCAGGCGTGACGGCTCACCAGTGCCAATGGTCGTCTACCAGTGCATACAAGCCGTTGATCTGTTCGGTCTAGAAGTCGAGGGTATCTATCGCATACCGGGCACATCGTCCCACATCCAGCAGATGAAGGCCCTTTTTGATAGTGGTACGTGCTGGCCAAGTCCATCGAATCGCAGAAGAGATGCTGATTATGTCCAGATGCTTCGCAAGTGGACTTTAGGAACCCGGAGGCCTTCCAACATGACGTCAATAGTGTTGCCGGCTTGTTGAAGCAGTTCTTCCGTGAGCTACCCGATCCTGTATTGACGAAGGACTTCTACGGCAAATTCATCGACGCCGCGCGTATGGATGATGACACAATGCGACGAGATTCCATGCATGCCCTCATCAACGCTTTGCCGGATCCGAATTATGCGACTCTGCGTGCCATAGTTTTGCACCTGCATCGTGTGCAACAGTCATCTGAAGTCAATCGTATGAGTACTGCCAACCTCGGTATATGCTGGGCGTAAGTGACCATAAAGACTTTGTCTGTTTTGCACTAACCTCAGCCCAGACCATCCATCATGGGCCCTCACAAAGGCAACAACATGGCCGATGCGGGGCTGCAAGCCCGTGTAATCATCACCATTCTCGACAATGTCCTTCAGATTTTCGACGAGGATTAGACTAGTATCATACGAATGTATCTTCGAATACGCGAACAGCGGGTGTCTTTTCGATTTGTCTTTATGGTCGAGCGCTGGACACGATGCTGCAATACCCGATCATATCCACCATTTCATGAACGTTGGTTCATATGCTCTCACACATAAATAGTGATTGTCATACTGGGCTTCGTCCTGTCTGCCTCTAACAAAGACACTCAGAAAAGGAACAACCAAATGTCACTATGCCAAAAGCGGAACTCTCTTCATGCTGACTGTGCAACTCCATACGCGCGTCATCATATTCTTCCCTCTGTCAACTATGATCGCGAGATAACACATTTACTAGGTCCAGGTACACAAACTGAACAAGCATAGTTTCGCCGGCGCCAAGGACGATACCTAAGTAAGGGGCGTAGATGTACGTACAAGGCCGATCGCCCATTGGACCTGGGAGTCCTAGTATTGTTCTCTGGTCGCCTCTCTGGTATTGCCGGACATAGCAATTCGTTCATTGTCATGGAGCGCCAACACATAAGGTATACCCTGGGAAACCCCTTCACGTCAAGTTCCCATGCTTCGACACGATGAAGACGAGTCAGTACAACCAGCACGACTTGGTCGTCAAAGAGCTTGCAGCACAGGTCTGCCAGTTTCACAAAGCTCAGATTCCATTTCGGATCAACCATGGATCTACAAACTCTACCCGTCACCGCGATCCGAAGACCCCTCAGCTGCATATCGCGCACCTCAGACATGTCCTGGAAATTGATACAACAGCCAGAATTGCTACAGTGGAACCAAATGTGCCCCTAGACGCACTTGTATCCCAGTGCCTACCACTCGGCTTCATGCCACTTGTCGTCATGGAATTCCCCGGTATCACAGTCGGAGGTGGCTTCTCTGGTGCAAGTGGAGAGAGCACAGGCTGGAAAGAAGGTTTATTTGATTGCAGCATTTCCGAGGTCGAGATAATACTCGGCAATGGCGAGGTGATATGCGCAAAGCACAACGGCGTCAACTCCGATCTGTTCGGTGCTCCAAGGTGCAACCTGGGAACTATGGGAGTCATCACGTTGCTCAAAGTCCGTTTGAAGGAGGTTAAAGATGCGGTCCAGCTCGAGTACCACCACACGAAGAGTGTCGGCGAAACTGTCGAGCTAATCACTAGGAAGTATGATAATGGGAATGCAGATTTCGACTTCATCGAAGGTGTACAATACAGCATGAACCATGGCGTGGTTATTACTGGTCATCATGTTTCGCAGTCGCCGACAGTCAAAGACCTTCCACGCACACATTTTGATCGCGCGATCGACCCTTGGTTTTACATGCACGCGAGGGAAACGAGAAATCATCATACGGAGATCGTACCAACGCAAAGTTACTTATTCAGACACGACCGTGGAGCATTTTGGAGTGGAGAAAGCGCCTTAAGATACTTTGGTCTACCGAACAATCCCTTCGTGCGGTGGCTTCTCAACCCGGTCACGAAGGCACGCGCAATCCACAAGGCGATGCTAGCTGGTGACACGGCAGACACCTCAATCGTCCAGGACCTCCTCCTCCCTCTGAATACCTCCAAGGCTTTTGTGACATACGTCGGCCAGGAACTCAAAATTTGGCCAGTCTGGATCTGTCCCATCTTCAAGAAGAGTGGGGCGGAAGACATCGTGGGATGGCCCTTTTACAAAACCCACAACGACGCCAAAGACGCGATTGATGTCGGCTCAAAGACGAAACCTCGTCCATCATCCAAGGACGAGCTGACGTTGAACTTCGGCGTATGGGACCCCATCGACCCTGATCCAACAGCAGTACGCACAATCAACAGAGGCCTGGAGCAGAAGCTACGTGAGCTCCGCGGCATGAAAGTCCCCTATGCTGCGAATTACTACACAGAGGAAGAATTCTGGGAGCTCTACGATCGCGAGAAGTACGATGGGCTGCGGAAGAAGTGGCATGCAGAAGCATTGCCGAACATGTACGATAAGGTGCGTAGGAAACAGGACAAACACGACGGGAGGCCGATGCAGGGTGGGAAACCTGAGAAAATGACGATGAAGGAACGGATCATGTATACTTGGCCGCTTGGGGGGCTGTATCAAATATACCGTGTATTGTTCTAAGTAGGATGTCGAGGTGAATGTCTTCCGAATTTGGGACCAAAGAATTTTTATCAAATACCGCTATGGCAGTAATTGGTCGTGCGATAAAGCCAACATAACTCTACATCGTTTTGCGAGTTTTGTCTTTGTAATCTTCTGTGAGCGTCTCGTACTATAACGGCTTAGTGTTCATCACAGACTCTGTCGCGGCAAGCCTGCGACCGGCAAGCTCAATAGATAGCATGCTGCCCTTCTTGATACTGGCAGATCTCAAAACATTGCTAACAAGTATGCATCTCGAATCGTGATGGCAATTTCAGCTGCAATTGGAGGGCGGGACCGATCTGCGGGTGGGTGGGGCGCTCTTCCCCAGTCTCCAGAGTTTAGCGGCTCAGACAGGCACGCTAAGCTAGATTGACAGGGGAGCTGCTCGCGAGTGACAGCATCGAGCTCCAGCGCAGTGAGGGGAAAGCTCCAGATTGCACCAACCTGGGAAATACATCACGTCCGCGTACGAGACGACCCAGCCAGCCCTCCATCGACCGCCCCTGCCAACTGCTGCTGGCCATCATCTCGCCCGCCCTGTCATTGACGTCGCCACAAGCTGTTGCTTTAATTGCTTTTGCTGCACCGAGCCATCTGCAGCACAGCTTTGTCAATTGACGCCAACACTCGACTGCACTGCCACCCACACCATCACCAACATGCTCGCCCGTCATGCCTGCACCCGGACTCTGGGCAGCTTTTCAGCGTCACAAGTCTTCGCGGTTCGCTCGCGGTCCTTTGCTGCTGCAGCTGCGGTGCAATGCCCAAAGCGAGCTCCTGCGCTTGCTGATATCACGCCAGACAGTGCTGCAAGCTTCAACAAAAAGCAACAGGAATTCCGTCAGAGCCTGATTACTGCACAAAAGCAGAAAGAGCAAAAAGAGAGTGCGTCCTGCCCTAGCATTCACATATGCTGTACTCCATAGGGCAAACACGTTGAGTCGCTGACACACAATGCAGGGGAAGCCCGTGAGCGCGAGCAAGATGGCGGTAAGAAGAAAGGTGGAGCACTTTCGTCACTCATCTACGGAACCCCGGAGGGACGTGAGCTGGACAAGGATATCGAGCGCAGCTTCTCTCAAGTGCTGGCTCGCGGCAAATATGTCCACTCGATCGTCTTCCACGACGTCAAGCCCGATAAAATGGACGAATACACGGAGCTCGTAGGGAAGTGGTATCCGAAAATGGCATCCATTCCCGAGAACAAGGTGCACCTAGTGGGCAGCTGGAGGACGGAAGTCGGCGACTGCAACACATTTGGTACATGATCACGCTTTCAACGACGTCCTGGGAGATTCGCTAACACATGGATGCACAGTACACATTTGGGAGTACCAGCGATACGAGGGCTACCACCAATCGCTCCACAACATCCAGTCCCACCCAGAGTTCGCCGAATTCGATGCAAAGCTCAAAAAACTGATCCACTCCAAGCACAGCTCGCTGATGCAAGAGTTCTCGTTCTGGCCCACAACCCCGCCTCGCCAGCTAGGTGGACTTTTCGAGCTACGTTCGTACACGCTACACCCAGGAAACTTGCTTGAGTGGGAGACACACTGGCGCAAGGGTCTGAAGGCACGTCGGGAGGTCATGGAAGGTGTTGGTGCATGGTTCAACCAGATCGGCGACCTGAACACCGTGCACCATCTCTGGCAGTTTGCAAACTTGGAGGAGCGCAAGGTCCGCCGCGAACAGAGTTGGAGTGTTGAAGGCTGGGGCGAGACGGTTCACAAAACAGTACCGCTCATCCAGACCATGAAGAGCAGGATCCTTGTGCCATGTCCTTGGAGTCCTGTGGCTTGAGAATGTTCAGCGGACTGGGGTCAGATTCACAATGGTGTTCAGTAGCAGACTTTCGAGACAGGACTTAGTATGATAGCTACTGGTAGAAGCTCACAGACGAGCGCGATGCTGCAACCACAAATATGACCTTATTTCCCTTCTACGATTCTCCATCCTGATGAGGTTCAGAAGAGCCATCATACATGTTTGGAACCCTGCTGCGATAGCGCCGATAGTTTGGCTGCCATGTTTCTGAAGCGCGTGTGTCACAAGCGAAGCCCCACGTCATCGGCTGCGATCACAAGCTAACAGCCCAGGTCTTGGAACTCTTGACTTTCGACCTCTCATTGTTCAACACAACACAAACACACGTCGCAAATCAGTCGAGCTCGCTCAACAAGGCCGCCTCAGCCATGGTCTACATACGACAAGATAAGCTGCCCAAGCTTAATGAGTACAAGTACTCTGGTGTCGACCACAGTCTGCTCTCGCGATATGTCCTCAAGCCATTTTACACCCATGTGGTGATCAAATGTTTTCCCATGTGGATGGCGTAAGTCAAAAGTAGATGTTTTCTGTGAGCCTGGCTGACTTTTGGTGTCTGATAGCCCGAACCTCGTGAGTTACCACCCATACCATATCGCATGCGAAACCACAAGACGTGCCTCTCAGCGATAAATATAACGTATCTGCGACAAGTACTGACGCATCCACGCTAGATCACACTCTCTGGATTTGGCTTTGTCGTCGCGAACTTCCTTACCATGCTCTGGTACACACCCACGCTGGACCAAGATTGTCCGACATGGGTATATGCCAGCTGGGCGATCGGGCTGTTTCTGTACCAGACATTCGATGCGGTCGATGGCAGTCAGGCACGCAGGACACACCAGAGTGGACCGTTGGGCGAGCTCTTCGACCATGGCGTCGACGCGATCAACACCACGCTCGAAGTGCTGTTATTCTCAGCAACGATGAATTTTGGTCAGGGCTGGAAAACTGTCCTTACGCTTTTCGCTTGTAAGTGTAGGACCTAGAATACCGGAAACTATCGTTAATACGGGTACAGCATCCTTGACATTCTATGTTCAGACTTGGGACGAGTACCATACCCACACTCTTACGTTGGGCGTCATTTCCGGACCCGTCGAAGGAATTGTTACCCTATGTATCGTCTATGCTCTCACAGCCGTTATGGGCGGTGGCAGCTTCTGGCAACAGTCCATGTTGCAAAGCCTGGGCGTGAAGCACTACAGCTTCATCCCGTCCTTTTTCTACAACATGGCTTGGAATGAGTGGTATATGGTCTATGGAGGTGTTGTTCTTGTGTTCAACACGGTGTCCAGGTACGAAAAACTACAAACATCGCGGATAATCATACTAACATGTGCGCAGTGCTCAAAATGTCATGCAAGCACGCCGTGCACGTGGCCAACAAGCCCGTGTTGCGCTGCTCGGCCTCCTCACTTTCGGTGCTGCATGGACGCTCATCCCGGCATACTTGTACCTGCAGCCCATGATTCTGCACAACCATCTGGTACCCTTCATCTTCTACGCCGGCCTCGTCAACGCATACTCTGTAGGACGGATGATCATCTCGCACTTGACCAAGTCTCGATTCCCAAGGGGCAACGTCCTCATCTATCCTCTAATCTACGGTGTCATCGACTCCCTTGGACCCTGGCTACAAGAGCATATTGGCGTTGGATGGCCGAGCGCTCTGGGTGACGATGTTTACCAGGTCGCTTTTGTCTTCTTGTGCCTAGGCCTGGCAATCGGTGTGCATGGAAGCTTTATTGTGGATGTGATCTGGACAATCTGCGATTACCTGGACATCTGGTGCCTCACGATCAAGTATCCACACCAGCCAGACAAGGAGAATGAGGAGAAGAAGGCGAACTGAGTTGGCGGCATAGTAGTAAGCAAGATGCGGTAATTAGTGTATTATTGAGCGAGTCTTTTTAGATAATTTTACACAATCACTCCAATACGTCTTCAAATCTGGATGATAGTGAAGCAGGCATCTGGCGTTGTGCCAAATGCACGTGCGAGAGAGATGATGCAACGCCCTCGGACCCCCGAGACACTCCGCATCCATGTTCACTTGCGCCGCAACTTTTCTGAACATCACCAGCAACAACAACAAGCGGCCATGGTAGGACCGGGCGTTAACCTTGCCATCACAAAAGATGGCGGCGCGTACAACAAGCTGCAGCGTCCTGCCGACTACCTCGCGCTGACGACAAATGCGCCGCAAAAAGATGCCCCAACGATAGGCGGCATTTCCCCGACCAGCGCAAGCAAGCGAAAGCGAGAAAATGAAGACGATACATCAATTCAGAAGCGTACGAGGGAAAGTCTGGATCGTACAGGGAGGCAAACACCTCGAAACGGCAGTGGAGAGAAGGGAAAGCCACGAGCCGCCGAGAATGGCATGCGCGCCTTGCTTCCAGGACTGGACGACGATGGAGGCTCGTCTGATGAGGGCAGTATGAGCGAAGCATTAGCATATCTGCGGAACGTAAGGTGAGTCGGTCGTGCATTCCATTATCTTTAGGAAAGTCGCTCACCATGACCATGAAGATCAGAAGCACTCGGCATACCAGACCTACTTGTAGCTCATCCTGCCCAAGATGACCGCGACGAAGACGAACACCGAGTCATATATCGCGATGGCACGTACATTGCTGTGGACGAATACAGTACCGACTTAGCCAGCGACCAAGGCTCGAGCGAGACGTACAGCTTTCCGGATCCGCAAGAGAGGGAGACTGAGCTGCTGCTGAAGCGCTTCCATGCCCTGCGCGCTACACTCACAGACGTCGCCGACAAGCAAGACCTATCCAAGAGGGACGAGACGTTGGCTCTGGCACGATCACTGAGGAAGAAGCGCGACTGGCCAGACCTCATCAACAAGGAATCGCCAAAACTCAGTCTAGCTGTGCAGCTGAATGATGCAGCTGTTTATCACGGACTGGAAAGCTGCGCGGAGAACATCGAGGAAGCAACATCGATATCGGCACATGTCAGCTGCTGGATCTGGACGTTGCTTGCTCTGGTAGGCGATGTGGGGACGCTGAACAACGACAGAATTGACTGCATAAGGAATCTAGGCCGGAAGGCAGGTGTCCTCGCAACTAGGCTACGGAAGAGCGGTGTCAAAGCTGGGGTACTTGTGGAAGGCGATAAAACTCTTGACGGAAGTCCTCAAGCCCCTCCTGAAGAAGAAGAAGACTTGGAGGAAGGGGAAGAGCGCGAGCTGGGGGAAGTGGAGGACGGGCAGGATGCTCGCAGTGGACACAAGCTCGGAGAGGGCAAGGATAATGCGGACATACTCGAGACGGTACCGACAGGCAACTCGTTGAACGATGCGACGTCTGATGCCGAGATGTCCATCTCACAGGACGAGGATGCGCCACAGCACGAAGAGCAGCTCAGCGAACTCGAGCGAGCGCGAGCACGTCTGCTGTCACAATTGGGCGACCGTCTAGTGCAGCCCCAAGTGCCGTCCAAAGATGTTGCTGGTATAGAGAAACGAGCAGGACAAGCGCAGAGACGCCATGTCGAAGGGAGGCCTAAGTTGCCTAGGGAGGAAAGCGACGATCTGGCAGACTATGGTGTTGACCTGAACACTCGAAGCACGCTCGACATGATTTGGACGATCATGGCCGAACACTTCGGTCAGAGAGATCTTCTCGAGTTCAGAAAGCGATGGTAATTGACAGATGCATGGTTCGTATTCTTCGGCGAGATGTGATCGAGGCGTTCTATGATACCCCACAATTCAATAACTTCATTACACTTTTTCAACGCATACTAGACAACTTTGACCGTGAGCCCCAACGCACGGACTGATGTATGAGAGGTAGCTTTTGTGAACGCGCGCTTGCTCGCTCTTGTCAGTAAATTGAGTCACCTTGCTCATGCGGCTGTTCCCACCCCACTTCGCCCGCCCCGCGCTCTTTCGATTCACTGCCCGCCACACTTCGACTGTCACAAAATTTCCGCGCACAACACTCCCGACGCCCATCCTCCCACTCCGCCCGTATAGCAGTCTGTCGGTGACAGGCTTCGATGACGACATGGGCAAGGACGACAAAGCCAGCAAGAACTTCAATCTGAAGGTGCCCAAGGGCACACGCGACTGTACGCAACCGTCACCACGCGGCGCCGCGTCTCCAAGCATATAGCTAACTCTCACCAGGGACCGGCGAAGATGCAGCGCTCCGCGACAAACTCTTCAACACGGTGACGGACGTCTTCAAGCGCCACGGCGCCACGACCCTCGACACGCCCGTCTTCGAGCTCAAGGAGATCCTGAGCGGCAAATACGGCGAGGACTCGAAGCTCATCTACGACCTGCAAGACCAGGGCGGCGAGCTGTGTTCGCTGCGCTACGACCTGACGGTCCCGCTGGCACGATGGCTCGCCATGAATCCCAGTGTGCAGAGCTTCAAGCGCTACCAGATCGCCAAGGTGTACCGCCGCGACCAGCCTGCCATGACCAAGGGCCGCATGAGGGAGTTCTATCAGTGCGATTTTGACATTGCGGGGTCGTATGATGCTATGATTCCTGATGCGGAGGTGCTGAAGATTGTGACGGATGTGTTTGAGGCGTTGGAGTGGGGGTCGTATACGATTAAGATTAATCACAGGAAGGTGCTGGATGGGATCTTCAAGGCGGCTGGTGTGCCAGAGGATCTGATACGGCCTATTAGCTCGGCTGTGGATAAGTTGGATAAGGTATGGAAGCATGAGCTCATTGCTGGTACTCTACTAATTATTCATAGATGCCTTGGGTCGAAGTCAAGAAAGAGATGGAGACAAAAGGCCTCGCTGCTGACATTGCAGACAAGATCGGCCACTGGGTCCAGCGCAAGGGCGGCGACGACATCGTCGAGTTCCTCAAATCAGACGAAGACCTATCCAAGAACGAGGACGTCTGCAAAGGTGTCAAAGACATGGAACAACTCTTCTCATACCTCGACGCCTTCGGCGCACGAGAGCATGTCTCCTTCGACCTCTCCCTCGCCCGCGGTCTAGACTACTACACCGGCCTCATCTACGAGGTCGTCACAGAGGGATCCGCGCCCCGCGTCAATGGCAAACAACAAGAAATCGGCGTGGGCAGCGTCGCAGCCGGAGGCCGCTACGACGAACTGGTCGGCATGTTCAGCGGCAAGCCCATTCCCTGCGTCGGCATCTCCTTCGGCATCGACCGCATCATCAGCATCATGAAAGCCCGCGGGCAATCGACCCAGCGCGCCAAGGACGTCGACGCCTTCGTCATGGCATTCGGCGGCAAGGGGTTTACAGGCATGTTGACGGAGCGCATGCAAGTCGCCCAGGAGCTGTGGAAAGCAGGCATCAAGACCGAGTTCTCGTACAAGGCGAAACCGAAACTGCCGCAGCAGTTCAAGCAGGCGGAGACGGCGGGTGTGCCGCTGGCTGTTATTCTGGGTGAGGATGAACTTAAGGCGGGGAAGGTGAAGATTAAGATGCTGGGGATTAAGGATGAGAATAATCCGGAGAAGGATGGGGTTTTGGTTGAGAGGAAGGATATGGTGGAGGAGATTAGGAAGAGGATTTGAGAGGGTGAGGGACGGGAGGTAGTGGGGTGGGTGGGGTGAGAAGGGATAGACAAAATACGTGTGTGGAAAGATACCCATAGATATGAAAACATGTACACTCTTACCATGCGTGCTGGGCGGTCTGAGCGAGTTTTTAAAGTAGTCGATGGCGAGATGATCGGTTGAGGGAAGTTTGAGCAATGTTTCGCATCCTTGATGGATACACTGGTGATCTTCTTTTCTTCTGTGTCTCTCAATCTTGCGTGCGCAGCCTTTTTCCTTTTAGGGGAAGGTTATGATTATCAAAAGTCACTGCACTCAGCCATGTCCCTTTTTTTTCTCGTAGGTGTGGCACTCAGGAAGGGGTTATAAACTTGATTGTGATTCACTGCTTTGAGCGTGATGATGCTCCACACTACCTCCAGTATGTACAGCTGCGTCTACAAAAGGGAAGGAAACTGTTGTAAGGGAATTGTTATGCTATTTTCGACCAGAGCCAAGCTGCGAACAAGCGGACTTTCTAGTATCCGTCCTTGCCCCACTTGTTGTAGGTGTCGTGGAGCTCCTGCGACTGATCAGCACGGCGAATGCACAGCAAATGTGAATAACGTACCTTGGGGAGCGTCACGTTGGGGATGACAACGACGTTCAAGGCTGAAGGAGCGTCTTTCTTGATGCTGGTGTCACCGCCGGGGTGGTACTGGTAGGGGCCGGAGCCGCCGCTCTTCCAGGGCTCACTGTCGTCTGCCTTGGCGACGGCTCGCTCAGAGGATGCGCTGGTGGGGGAGCGCGCTGGAAAAGTCAGGATGCGGTTGCTTGGTGTTGTGAGGGCTACGGTGGGGGCTCACAGAAATGCCATCCAGCCAGTCCGAATACACCACTCATGATAGCCAGGAGGACCTGTGGGGGCCAATTAGCTCTGCACATCGTCGTATGTGAATTATCGACGGCATACGTAGAGCTCGGGGTCCTTCTTCGCGCCAGTCTTGATGGCCTGCTTGCCGGCTTCCCTCTCTCCCTCAGCAGCAGCGCTGGCCCATCGGCGGAGTCCTGGGGCGGCCTGGAAGCGCGGGGCCGCGCGGAAGGCGGAGCGGGCGATGATGGAGGACATGGCGGGTGTGAGCAGGAGACGTGTGCGTGGTGGTCGATATGGGGTGCGGTGATGTAGGATGCTCGACGTCGGAGCTGGCCAGTGGTACGATGTCGAATTGCAGCCGAAGGCCCGCCAAGCTTGCACGGGTCCTGCGTCATGCGAGGCTCTAGCCGGAGACAGCGTAGTCAGACATGGGGACCTGGACGGCATCACATCGACAGCCCCTTTGCAATCTTGTCGCAAAATCGACACCACGTACATATCCGCCCGCGCGCGCCCGTCGCTGCCGCAGAACCCTCGCCTTCACCACGCTCCTTCACCCACGACGCTCCTTCCCTTCACCACGCCCGCTGAATCCGGCATCTCCGGCTCACCCCTTGCATCCATGTCATGCAGCTTGTAACGACACACTCTGCGACTGCGACTCCTAGGCCATGACGACACCCGTAGAGCAGAAGCGAAACTCCACCGGCAGCCGTGTGCTGGGCGTGACGGGGCCGCCAGGCGAGGCAGGTCTCCCACCATCTCGCCCCTCGTCGATTGCGACTGCCAACTCGGGAAACTTGAACCAGAACCAGAACCGATGGTCGCAAGGCGGTCGCAAGCCCAGCGGCGGCATGAGTACAGCGGGCAGTATGGGCGCCCAGAGCAGGCCGACGACTGCTGCGAGCAGGACACATGTTCCGCTGGCTGCCCACGGCTTCTTCCGCCCCATGAGCTCGCAGCGTCTCCAGCAGCAGCGCAACCAGCGGCCCAACTCGCTGCTCGCCCAGGGCTCGCTCTACTCGGAAGGCGCGCACGACGGCACTGCCAATTCCTATCGTCAGAGCATCGGATCGACCCAAACAATCCGCGAAGCCCCGACGCTCGGCCTACACCACGAACACGACCACCCGCCGCCATCGCGCGGCACCGACATTAGCTACAGAGACATGCCCGACCGCACCACGGCAAATTCTACGCCCACTGGAGCCGACACGGTGCGCAGTGCTGGTGAAAGCATCACACCGTTGCAGCGGCCCCGCCCCTCACACCTCGACCTCGCGAACGTACATAGGAGCGATGCCGGCAAGCTCCCCACGCCCAGCAAGTCCCCGCGCTCGTTTCGCTCCAGCTTCCTGCTGTCCAGTCGCGATGGTCGCAGTACGCAGATGCGCCCCAACCAGGGCCACGAGAAGCTTGCCTCCGCCGAATCCTCACCCCGCCTTGCCCGCAAAGAAGTCTCCAAGGAAGTCGTTAAGAAGGAGCTGGGCAAGAACCACGAGTACTTCTCCGGTAACACGGCGTTCTGCTGGGGCGGTCGACTGCAGAACACACGTGATCGGCCTGTTAACGTCGCTACCGCACTCATGATCTTGATCCCAGCGGCTCTTTTCTTCGGTTACTCGTGCGTGTTCCCGCTTCAATGAGATTGATTGTACGGCTAACGTGTTTTAGTGCGCCCTGGCTGTGGCTCAATGTCTCTCCATCGATACCCATTCTCTTTGCGTACTTGTTTTTAGTATCAGTTTCTTCTTTTCTGCATGCTTCTGCTTCAGATCCGGGCGTGAGTAGCACCCTCCACCGAAATTATTCGTCGCTGACCCGGCCAGATACTGCCCCGCAATCTGCACCCATTTCCACCTAGTAATCCTAATGATGACCCTCTCAACCTCGGTCCTGCTACGACTGAGTGGACCATGGTCGTGTCTGCCACTGGCACTAATGCTGCCATGGAGGTCCCCACCAAGTACTGCAAAAGCTGCAACATCTGGCGTCCACCACGGGCCCACCATTGTCGTGTCTGTGACAACTGTGTCGAAACGCAAGATCACCACTGCGTTTGGCTCAACAACTGTGTCGGACGTCGCAACTACCGCTACTTCTTTGTTTTCGTTTGTGCCACGACTCTCCTGGGCCTTTTTCTCCTCGGAGCCAGTCTTGCGCACATCCTCATCTGGCGATCGCGCAACGGCACATCCTTTGGCGAAGCGATCAACATGTGGCGTGTTCCATTTGCCATGGCCATCTATGGTCTCATCAGCTGGACCTACCCTTTCAGTCTTGGGGTGTACCACTTGTTCCTGGTAGCACGTGGCGAGACGACACGCGAATACCTCAACTCACATAAGTTCATGAAGAAGGACAGACATCGGCCATTCACCCGAGGCTCAATCCTGAAGAATTGGATCGCAGTATTACAACGACCACGGCCGCCGACTTACCTCCATTTCAAGAAAACTTTCGAGGAGGGAGATCAGCGATTTGGCGAGCGCAAGGATAAGAGGACGGCGCCGTTGACTGCGGAACAGCAGGGTGGAGGCGTGGAGATGCAAGATGTCAGCGGTACTGGTGCTGAGAGGTTTCAGGGACCGGCTGCCAGGGGAACAGGCGCGAGTACATAGTTATCAATATAACTACTTGGAGATATTGAAACACTAAGAAGCTGGTCCGTGATGTACGGCCTTATACAAAGAAGGTGGGTTTTAGTGATGCACCGCTGCAGCTATACTACAGAATCTCATGTGCACAAAGCTCAACTAGGAGTACTACACGTACATGTAGACTGTACAGTATTCTCTTAATAATAATATAAGGCACTACAGAACTATGCAAACAGAGAAGATTTCATCATAGTGCGGCAAAGTTCAACAATCTCGGGGAACGTGCATGCGCTGTGCACCTTCGTATGAGAAACAAGAACATGGCAGGTCTGGTGACGTGTTGTGCAACGCATACTCGATGTCTGAGATTCTCTTGATGAACTCGAGGGGTCACATAGAGCTATCTTTGCCTATACTCAAAGCTCATTGCATTAGGACATTGAAATGTGCGCCATGCCCATTACTGCAAACAGCCAGTCAAAAATCCCGCAACTTGTCACTTAGGACAGAGAGCGACTGAGATTTAGAAGGCGGCCAAATCAATGCCAGCAGATTCGCGCCAACTGAATCTGCGTCATCGCCATGCAAAATAACAAATATCAGATCAGACGATCCACTGTCCGTCGTAAGTGACTGTATGCGCCAACCAGCGCTCAAGTGATGGATGCTTGTCCTGGCCATCAGTGAAGTCGTGGAATGGGTGCAACTAGAGATTGATGGATGCAATACCAATTGAACAATTGATAACTACGAAAAGATTGGCTAGAGGTGATGCATTGCAGGGGAAAAGTACGACGCCTAGAAGCCGTGACTGCAAACCTACACAGGAGGTCTCCAGGACTACATAGCCCGAGGATGTCCTGACAAGTCCACAAGTCACAACAGAGCATTCTATGCAGATTTGCTGTCAACATAGAGATGACAGAACGAAAAGATTGACACGTCTTTTATGTACAGTACAGGAAACAACTCGCCGGAGGTGAGCAGCCAATTGATGATTGCTTCCAAGTGGAGTGTTTGTCACATGTGCAATCGGTGCAGTCGCGTCCAGGGGTGCATCAGTGAAGACTAAAGAACGATAGAACTCCATATGCGAATGAAAAGTTTGACCAATTCTGCTTCGCATTACGCAATGAAGGAAACGGAGAGGTGCCAATCAGGCGGAATGTGTGGTGGTGACACTCGAGACCAGGGCCTGCCTAATTGGCTGACTGACTAGCTAGATATGTTTACACCTCCTCTCCCAAGCCTCCTGCCCGCTCACATATCACGACTCCACTCCACTGCACGGCGCACCGTCGTCCCCAAAGTCTGCCGGGCCAATCTTGCACGCTGGTTCCACACGTCTGTACGTCGTGAATAGTTGTCGCCCTGGTGCAGCGCGTATACTTTGGCAGTGTTCCCGCGGTAGCGCCACGGATCCTGCGAACCGGTTCAACCTTCGCAATCGCGTCGCCTCCTCGCCGGAACACGACAATCGAAACGCGACCACCCCTCCGCACAACCCACGCCATGGCACCGCGTGGTGAATCGCCGACATCCACGTCGTCGACACTGTCCAACATCACGGTCCAGACAGAGAAGCAGGCCGACGTCCGCATCATGTCGAGCGCGTCGCCCTCCATCTCGACGCCGCCCACGAGCCTGGACGACGAATACAGCATCGTGTCCGAAGTCACCAAGACGGAGCAGATCACCGAAGTGGTCGAGGACAACCACATCCCGCCGTCGTTGCAGCACGCGTCTGACACGCCTCAAGCGCAGCCGGATGCGCCGCCCAGCGAGGGTCGACGACCGGCTCGTAGCTCCCGCAAGTCCGTCACCACGTACAACCTCCAGATTCTCGCCGGCACCGCCGTCCACACGCCCACGAAATACCTCGAGAAGCACCACAAGAATGTTGTCCATGGCGAGCTTGAAGAGGCCGAGCTTACCCCTGCGAAGAAGCGAGCGCGCAAGTCAGCACCCGCCGCCGTCTCAATGGATGACCCCGTCGAGGAGCAGCTCGCAGCGGAAGCAGCTCAGGCAGTCCGACGCCGAACATCGGCGCGCGTGCCGGATTTGCGCAAGGAGACGCTGCGCAACGTTTCTGGAGTCGGCCAGATTCTTTCGAATGCGCTTTCTGACAGCAAGTCTCTGGTCCAGAAGAGCTTACGCCGCACGGCGTCAGACTCGGCTCTGAAGTCTAGCAAGCTCAAGCGCCCTCTCGCTGCCACCAAGGACGAGGTCGAATCTGAACCAGAGGCAGCGAGCGCACAGGAGGAATTTCTGAAGCCTAAGAGCAAGCTCTGGCTGAAGCAAGGACTCTATATTGGCCAACACCGCGAATTCAATCCTCGTCTCAAGGAGAGTCAGAACCGTAAGAAGCGCACGAAGAAGCAGCAAGCTGTTGAAGTTCTGCCTCTGCCTATGTTTGCTGCCGATCGTCTTCTTAACGAGGATCCTAAGCACGTCTTCAAAGACTTCAAGCTCCCTTTCGATACCTACCACCCGCTGCCCAGGAAGGTCAAGGTAGATGGATGGGTCAAACTTAACAAAAGTGAGGCTATTCTGCTTGTATTTTCAAACCTATGCTAACTTTACCAGACCGATTCATTGGCGACGCTTCGGCTCTGTGGAAGCGGAATAAGGAAGACGCGTCACAGTGCTATTGCGATCCCGAAGATGGGTGTGGTGAGGCTTGCCACAACCGCATCATGGCTTACGAATGCGACGACACGAATTGTCGCCTTGGCGCTGAACTTTGCGGCAATCGCCCGTTCGCGGAGCTCAAGAAGCGTGCCAAGGGTAATCGCTATGATTATGGCGTCGAAGTCCTGGATACCGTAGATCGTGGCTATGGTGTGCGTGCGATGCGACAGTTTGACCCGCATCAAATAATTGTTGAGTATGCCGGAGAGATCATCACGCAGTCCGAGTGCGAGCGCCGCATGAAACAAGTCTACAAGAAGGACAAGGTAGGATACCCAGTCTCCTTTAAGGTCTACGACACTTACTCACATGCACTAGTGTTACTACTTGATGAGCTTCGACAACAAGATGATCATCGATGCCACACGTGGCACCATTGCTCGCTTCGTCAACCACTCCTGTGAACCCAACTGTGAGATGATCAAATGGACTGTCAACGGAGAACCCCGAATGGCATTGTTCGCCGGCTCTCGAGGTATTATGACTGGCGAAGAGCTAACCTACGACTACAATTTCGAGTAAGTCGCATGTGGTACCTGCATTCTTACTTTCACTGACATTTGTAGTCCATTTTCGCAGAAGAACATCCAGCAGTGTCGATGTGGTACAGAGTCATGTCGAGGTGTACTTGGCCCAAAGCCGAAGAAGCCCGTAGAAGATCGCAGTCTTGCATCTACCATCATCGCAGGAACCAAGCGCAAGTTGCAAGATCTTGTAGGCTCTGTGAGGTCAAAGTCCGAGGATCAACATTCACCGAAGAAACGCAAGTTGTACGCTGGAAATTCTGCCTTGACCAAAGTACAGAACGCCAACATGCAGGTCGAAGCGGCACGCGAGCAAGCAGATAGGGATGCAGCTGAACATTCTCGTCAGTTGCAGTCTCGCCAAGAACGCGCCATGAAGCGATCCGTTCCTAAGTCCGGAAAAGGAAGCTCGCGACTTGTCAAGTCTATACGTACGTCGGCTACTGTTCGTATGTTCCACAAGGCGGGTGCATTGCCAAATGTTAGGCACATTGCTCGTGCTCGAGTTGGAGCTTCAGCTCGTATCACGAAGAAGGCGGCACCCAAGCCTACCAAGAAGATCCAGGCGCGAACTGCACCGAGCACCCCTAGGAAGAGTGCCCGCGATGTGATATCAGAATCAGAGGATGACGAATCTCCCAACATCACTCCTGCTTCTCTTCGCAGCGCCACGAGGAAGTCGGCGCTAAACAGTCCCGCTGTCAACGGTCGTCTCAGCAAGGTTGCGTCCAAGGGCAACTCTCGAATTCAGCAGCGATCCGCGAAGGCGACGGCTGAAGACCCGGATGCGATGGATATTGACAGCCCTCCAAAAGTGCGTCGAGCTCGAAGAACGAACTCAAGGTAAGTCACACTCTTTCTGATAACGCACGTTCTCTTTCATGTCCTTGTCACTCTGGCGAGAAGCGGATTTTCTCGTCGAGTCTCCCCTACCTGCGTGACATTAGTGCTAACTTTGTTTGCAAGGGTGTCGCTGCGAAAGTCGATGTAAGCTGGGCAGAATCCGTGTCCTGTACGAAGTTGTTTAGAGCTCCTTATCGAAACACGGAATTGTATTATTAATGCTGGACTTTTATCGACTTTTTCTCTGGTTCGCGTATGGTTTCAAGGTGTTATCTGCAAAACGGAGGGCTCAGGAGGTGTTTGATGGAGTTTCTATGCACATGGACGCTGTACGGGGGAGAGGTTCAACGAAGGATTATCATACGTTTCTTTGGTTCAGTAATCGTGGCACGCGTGTAAGGAATTTTGTGGCCGGAAAGGTGGACACGGCAATGCGCATGTGTCTTGGCTCTGGCTGCCTTGTCTTACTTTTCAGAGAAACTCATGTGTATACAAAGGTCAATGTCATTACAAGAACTATCAGCTGTGTGTTACTATGCGAAGGACAGGGATTCATAGCTTCGATTCGTCTAAGCTGATACGAGGCATAATCAGTGTCCCCTAGCTTCCAGATTTAAGGCACGCCGCAATAGCTGGGTGGGGGCAGAACCGGTCGGTCTCCTTAGCTAGGCCTGCGGCCCCAGTTTTCAACCGTTTCAGACATTCGAAAATCTTTAAATACACCGCAGGATACGACCGGAGACAGGAATATAAGTGTACGCCTAATCCGTGCGTATGCAGCGGCGCTCGCAAATCACCCCGCGCCATCATACTCTAAAGTGTAAGGCTGCCAAGTCTATCCATGCTTTCCAGAGATCGGTCCACAGACATACTCGCGCAATTGGTCCATCGTTTAGTACCAACCATGACTAATAAGCACCTTGTGTCTTGGTTCGCGTATTCCATCAACCTGCTACAGTATGATCTATCCTTAGACCTGAATGATCACCGAGAGACTACACGGCGCCCAAGGTAGTCACTTTCATGATTCCAGTACTATCTCAGCCTTCTCCACGAGCTTTCGACGAGTACTTAAACCTCAATTCAAGACCGTCAGAGACGTCGACATGTCTTCTAAGAACCTCTCATCAACTCCTTCAACATCATCAACACCTAGCCGCCCTATCTCTCCTCGTTCGCTGTTCTCATTCGAGAGCTTTATTGTGCTACTCTGTGGCATTATCTCTCAATATGCGTGTTACCACTTCTCTCTCCACCTTGCTATACGGCTACTCCTCCTTTCTTCAAGTATCGGCGCTCTCGTTGCCTGCTCTGGAAGCCGATCCTCTTGAAGGCAAGTCGATGCCTCACTACATGAGCCACATCGACATCACCCGCGATGTCGGCGACTACGATGGCGAAAACGCGACCCATACTCTAGTTCCGCGCAGAAACATCGACTATTGCATCCGGGACCCAGCTCGCTCCGGAGTCTGCGTTGCGCTGGGCGGTGCCTTCAGCGCAGTTGTGTTCGGCATCGCGACGCTGGCAAAGAGCAGCTCGAGCAACAACGACTGCAAGCTGCATCAGGGGCAGGTGGACAACACGGTGTACTCTTACTATGCCAAGGGGGACAACTGCGACACCACGGCTGAGCTGAAGACCATCGCGGGTGCAATGGCAAATTACTTCCGCGACCAGAAATCTAATGTTTGCGGTACGCATTGCATCAAGATGACGCACGGCGGGACGTGGGAGGGCTATGTAAGTGATCATCCGCGCTCTTTAACGTACTGTACTACACCTGCCGGGAGCGGGTGTGAGGCACAATTTCATCCCGTCAATTTCACCAAGGCGGAGAGGCTGAATCCCCCGCCCTTGCGAGAAAGCCTATAATCCAGGCCTACAAACAGCATGCCGGATATAGAGACGTGCTGACTTTGATTGCGTGATTAGGTCGTCGTAGCGCCCGCTGGCACCGACTTGAACAGCTATTACTGCGGATCGTCGTCGACTTACGGCAGCTGCGGCAGTGGAGGTGGTAATGACCAGCCGTAAGGACAGCGGTGACGAGATCATACGCCTGCTGCTGAAGGCAGATGTAAGCGTGTGGATCAGCTCTCTTCATAGCACTGAGTCGGATGGCTGGATCTTTGACCCTGCGAGAAGAAGATCAGTGCTCCAGCTCTGCGTGCAGAAGGCTGGGGGGGCCGTCTTCACGCTTTCACCCGCTCGCGGTGGTAATCGTTTCTTTTGAGACACTGGGGCTATATTTAGTAGGGCATCAATGGTCATTCATGTACTTCTGCGACACTCTTTTTAGAGCTTTTTAGAATTTCTGAATCCTGTACCGTCGTTTCTCTACTTGCGCGAATGACAACTTTCTTTCACGCAGCCTGTGTATAAAACTCCACATTAGAAAAGGCACTTTGCTGAGGCATTGACATGGATCTATTGTTGAAAGTCCGAGTCATGGGTGTGTTTATGGGGTGTGCCGAACCAAACCTACACATGACTAGGAAAGTACAACTAAGTGTCACGTTCCCAGAATAGGCCCCTTTGCTTATACTCAGGGCTGTACAGGTCTAGTTTTGGACCCGTGGGCCGGAAACGGGACCAGTCACATGTGTATACAAAGGTCAATATCATCACAAGAGAAGCTCGCCATAAAATTAAGTGTCGAGACAATCACCTTACTATAGGATGTCGTGCAGGGGGAAGTAGGCAGAATTAGAGAAAATATAACATCTTGCATAATACACCAGCTTCCAAACGTCTTTCATCAGTCCGTGAAGACACAGCAGCAACCAGTCTGCCCCGTCTTCGGGCAGCAACATTCCGCACAACAGGTATCACATCCCGAGGCATCTATCCACGAGGACAAGTCAGCGATACGTTCTCCGAAAAAAGTAGACCGGAATACTTTGAACAAGCTCACTTACCATCATAACGTTTCCCCCACACCTCAATCCGCACGCCCGCCACCACCTTCTCCACCTTGACCGCAACCTCCAGACCCTCGAATTCAGCAGTATTACTATGTCTACAATGCGCAAAAAGACATGAATTAGCATATATCTTCCTTCGACTCCAACGAAAGACAACTCACCTCGTATCCACCCACTTCGCGCTCCGTCCCTGCGCCCCCGCCCGCTTCGCCGCGGCCGCCATCTTCTCCCAGTCCTGTGCGAGCGCGGCGCTGTACACGGGGGACGAGTGCTTTGCGACGCACACCCAGGGGTCGGCGGGGGAGCCGCCGCATGCGACGACGAAGTCGTTTTTGTTTTCGCCGCATTTGCCTTGGGTGCGGAGAGTGAGGCAGCCGGCGAAGGAGTCGAGGCCGGAGAGGACGAAAGATTCGTTGGGCTATCGAATATTAGTATGGTCGTTTGGCTTGATGTATATATAGTAGTTTTTTGGGGGGTTCTTGAACATCCACATGGACGTGTATGTGAATATACGTGTATGTATACATACCTCATACCACAAATCCTCATGAGAAACAGCCACACGATCAAAATACTCTTTCCCCTTGAACACGAAGCCGAAACTCTGCGCTTTCAGCTTCTCGTCCAGGACTTGGGGGCTCGCATCTACGCCGTCCCCTGTCTTGGATATGAAGATGATGCGCTCTGGGACCCAGGCGCCTGTTGGCTCGACGATCAGCTTGGAGGGCTCGAGGCGCACGTATCGGCCTGCGCCTTGGTATTGCAAGCTGATTCCCAGTGGATGCTGCGAAGAGTCGTCGGCATTGGCGCGGTGGCAGTTGAGGTTGAGGAAGAGAGCGGATGTCATTCCGATTTTGCGGAGGCGAGTCGAGATTCGCAGCCCTTTGTTCGTGATCGCGTAGTCTGGGTTAAACTTTGCGTCCTGGGAGCAGATGAGGGTGCCAGCGGATGCGAAGTCCTTGGGTGAGCGCGCGAGTATGCCGCTGTGTGTCTGTGTATCGTCTGCTGGGGAAGTCCAGGCGAATAGTGTCATATCGTTGCTATCTTTCAATATCTCTTCCTGCAGCCGCGTGAAGGCGATTTCGCCCTCGCCGTACAGCATGGGGATGCTGACTTCGAAGATTCCCAGAAGCGAGTACGCGATATCTTCGAGGCGGGATGTCGCGCGCTCCGCGGCCCAGGACATTTTCTTCGCAACCGTCATCTTCCTCAACGCTTGTTGTGCAGTCTGCTCCACGCCTCCCGGCTTGGCCGTTCTCGCCAATATATCCTGATCGATCCCCGTGATCATCGATATCAAATACGCCAGCCCATCCCTATTCCCAAAATGCGACCAGCTCTTGTCAAAGAACTCCACATAACTAGGCGCAATGAGCTCCTGCAACGTCCACCCCCGATAAAACCACCTGCACTTCCCCAACCTATACGCAGCATTCTCATCCATCTCAACACTCCCCATCGCATTCCTCGGCCCACATTCGAAATCCGCTATCTGCGCATAACACACCACCGCCTGCGCGTACCACGCAAACATGGAATTGATGCTCTCAGTCAGCTCAGATGAACTCTCCTTGTCGATACAGCACGTATCTATCCATAGATAATTCAGCTTCTCTTTGCCTAGTTTCGTGATATTCACCGCCGCGTCGATCTTGGCCCAGTTCTTGTGCGCGCTCGCTGAGCGCCCAGAGAGATAGTCGGCGTACGTTACTTCGCTCCCGTCTGTGGCCCATGTGTGCGAGAGGATTGCGTACGGGGGACGCCCGGACGGCCAGTTGTTTTCGGTTTCGAGTAGGAGAGTTGTGCAGTTTATTAGCTTCATGGTTCACTGAAGCAAACGGGAATGGAGGGGGTTGGATTCAGTGAATGGGTGGGGCGGCGGCGGGACACAAGAGGTTCTTCCCGTGAGACGGTTGGATACACAGAGTATTTAGGTATGGCGTCACTCAAATCAAGGTAATATCGTTTTTCGATCGTTTTGAGTATGGGCAGCAGGGGTTGCGGGTGTAAGCGCGCCTTGGTATTTGGGGGCCAGAAGGGATGCTTGGGCGTGCTTGACCTCGCGGGTTGAGACTTGTTTGGGTAGTCTTTCTAGAACAAGTTATGAGTGCGTTTTGATAATGTTGGAATGTTTTAGGGTGTCGGAGTGGGAGGTCAAGATGTTGGCGAATACTCAGTCCTCATGGGTGAGTTTACGAAGTAGTTTGCTATGCAAGGCTGACTCCTCATATCGTAAGGCAGACACCAGTAATGAGATAAGAAGATTCGCAGGTGCCAGTAATAATCAGTATTGATGGATCTTTGGTGTCTTAACGCCGTGCTGACGCTGGGTATCGATGCAAAATAGTGTCCCTACATAGTATCATA
This sequence comes from Phaeosphaeria sp. A1 3.1a, assembly GCA_003501895.1. NCBI lineage: Eukaryota > Fungi > Ascomycota > Dothideomycetes > Pleosporales > Phaeosphaeriaceae > Phaeosphaeria > Phaeosphaeria sp. A1 3.1a. The sequence goes on from QVXC01000004.1 coordinate 103,275, forward strand.
CACAACGCATGGTAATTCAGACGACATGCCACAGTATCGAAGCCAATAGATGTATTGACCAAACCCAGAGCTCTAACAATCATGACTGGGACGGGGGCGGATTGCGGAGATACTTGTCGAAAAACTCCTTGACTTGCTCATTCGCACCACCCAAATTGACCCTCGGAAGGCCCATAACTTTCAAACCCTTCAGTGACCGGGCTCTAGAGACTACATATATCTTGTCAGCTTGTAGATTGAGATAAGAAAGAGCAGTAAAACGTACGCGCAACGTAGATTTGACTGGGCTCAAAGGCGCGCGAAAGGTCGACGATGACTCGTTCAAGTGTCATGCCCTGAGATTTATGAACTGTGACAGCATACCCTGCCATCAGCGGTATCTGCGTCCGGGAGAGCAAACTGTAAGGCTCTTCATTGCCGAGTTCGTTGGCTGTGCAATCGGCAAAGATAGTTCTTGTCGTCCCGTTGTCAAATCGGACAACAGGCCATGGCTGACGCTTGTTTTCTTTACCAAAGTCCTTGATCTGCTCTTCGTTGTAGCGAGCATGCGTGCCACGAGTGAATGACGTGCCCATAGGAGCGGCGTCCATCTTATTCTCGGCCTTTCGTGGGAGTCGTTTCTCGTCAAATGGCTCAAACTCGATGATTGTACCCTGAGAACCATTTACAAGCCCCGAAGTCGGCTCGAGATTTGCTTGAAGGACTACACGCTGGCCTTTTTTTAGATGCACGGATACCTCATACCTATGATCTTTCTGTCATGCAGGATTAGTCACAATACTTATGAAGAGCCAGTGTACTTGCCAATGCATTTAATGTGCCGTCATCCCTGCGGCGCGCGTTCTTCTCCAGGGAAGCTTCTTCTCTATGATGGGTCTTCCAATCGAAATGGTCAACACATTTGTACGTGATGGCTTGAGCGGGAAGTTTAGCAATGTTGTCGTTGTTGATCCGATCCACATCATCCCGCCTCGCAAACAACTGGATAGCGCCTTCTGTCTCCGAGGTGTGATTGAGGAGTATGTTCGCATGGGGCTTCAAGATAATGCCATCTGAGCCATGTTAATGGTTGCAAAGCTAAATCTTGGATGATGCTCGAGGTAGCAGAACGTACCGGTTCGGATCTTTTGCAGAATGCTGATGAACTTCCTGTCGCTTTGTCGATGGATTTCGGTGAGGTTGATGTGCTTGAATTCACATTGCTGTATCCGTCAGTATACACGATTAGCCAAGCAGTGTCCAGTGACAGCGCCTACCTCCCAAGCTTTTGATCGAAAAGCCCATTTATCGACATCGTAGAACACATCCTCACGGCAACGTTTATTCTCACATTGGTATTCTTTTGGTTGCCTTTGGTTGTCTCGCACCAATTCCCAACCACAACCGATGCAATGCTGGAAAGGTCTCACGGGTGACAATTGACAGAACTGGAAAAGTCAGCTGTGCCTCGAGTTTTCTTTACGCTTACTTACATCACCTGTAACGATAACCTGCACGTTACCAAATGGGCCATCACCATATCGCCCGCCCCGAGATGCTGTCATGATCTGGCTGAGGCGCTCGAAGAGAAGATTCTCCACCATACTGATCTCATCGATGACAAGCACATCAGTGCTGTCGAACCGTTTCCAGGTCTCCTTACCGTGAGCTTCTGCCGTGAGCTTCTCCAATGGCTTCTTCATACTGTCGGGAGTCCAGCCAGCGAACGACCACGTTGTGGTGCCTCCAACATTTAGAGCAGCGAGATTTGTGGGGGCTACGATCTTGACCCTTTTCCCTTGCGACGTCAGCTGCTTGACGAAGGCTTTCAAGATCGTGCTTTTTCCACACCCAGCTGAGCCCGTATAGAAGACATTGTGACCTTGGAGGATCAGGTCTACGACTTTCTGCTGTTCTGGTTTTAGAATCGGGTCAGGATCGATGGAGGGCTCGTTGCGAGAGGAGTCACCAGCGGACAAGGTCCTAGAGGTAGGATCAAACGCGTTAATCACGGGGTTCCGGCTCCTAGGATCCTCCATATCTGCGGGCCTATGCCATGCCCGAGGGTAAGCTTCCTCGTAGGGAGGAGGAGACGAAGACGGTAAATTCGCATGGTCATTTGGCTTGCGGTGCTCTGATGGCCGCATCGATCTGGTTTGCCCCTGCACTTCCTCAAGCCATTGCCGTGCTTCTGCCTCGGATGGAAAGCTCCGGTGCTTTGCACCAGGAAATCCCTTGATGCTGCCCTCGGCCACAGACCAGTTCGTGAAGATTCCTGGTCTGTACCCACTAGCCACAGCGTAGAACTTCTTCTTTTTCTTCTTCGATTTCGGTTTTGGGGCTCTCTCGGGGCTGGAAGCAATCTCCAACGGATGGTGTTGTGTACCCATCGAGGCTTCGAGATTATCAACATGTCGCTCGATTTTCGGTCGCTTTGCTTGAGGCGGCTGTGGTCTGGTTTGATGGTCCGTGAGTGGACGCTTTTCAACCTGGGAGGATCGTGGAGGTGCAGTGTCCGGGGACCGGGATTGCGGAGCCATTTTGAGGTGCGATTTGTTATTGCGCTGCCGATTTTCGTATTGGGTAGCACCGGGTAGGGGAGGTAATCCAGCAGGGGTAGCACTTCGTGGCTGATGAGGTGCGTACGCCCACGGTGAAGGACGGTACTGTTCAGGTATCTGCTGGTCCCATGCAAAACCAAGAGGGACAGTTCTTGAGGATTGCTGAGGGACAGCTCTCTGATACGTTTGTAGATTGTCCTGCCCTGTATGCGTGTTGTACACGGCCGTGTCCGGCGTCTGGTCGTATTTTCTCCTCTTTGGGTTTGATGCGGCAGGGCCGCGCTGCACATTCGAGATCGGTGGTACGTTCTCGGCGCTGCCTACAATGGCAGAATGTGCCGCATTGTAATTCTGGGCCCAAAAGGGAGGGAGATTCGGCGTTGGATCGAATTGTTGCGCGTACTGACGAGGTGCGGTGGGGGGCACGCCCAGGGTGTGTGCAGTATGAGAGCGACTATTATCTAGAGCTGCATCTGTTCAAATGATCAGTGACTCAAATCGCCAGACAAGCACAGAGCAAAGAAGTGCTGCTAACACTCATAAGGAAGCGGATGGCGGTATGGATCATTGTACTAACTCATGGGTGCGCCTTGCACCAGCAGCGATATATATAGAGGACAAGCAAGTATATACCACAAAGGAACGTTTACACTCTCAAAATGTGCAAAAGTTCGGGACTCGCGCGTGGGGTGGGATGACGATGAAATTGCCCGCGTCCGCGATCCACTCAATCGCGAACCGCACGCGACTTCACGCGCCAATTTAGCTCCCGCTAGACCCCGTAAAATGTGGAGAACCCCCTCATCCTGAATCCCCTCAACAAAGTCGCGATGATTGAACTACAATATTCAAGGATAGATATCCCTTTTGTGCTAGAAGAAAGTTCTCACGTCAGAACACAATTGGGGTTTTTCTTGGATCACATTGACGCATTCTAGAAGAAATCTTCCAGCCAACTCAGTGTCAGTCCATCGTTCGAAGGCATCAGTTGAAGGTATTGTCTAGACCTCGCGGTGAAGTCATCCGAGATCGAAGTTACCATTTGTTTCGACGACGACCTGCTTGTATAACACTCACAGGATTGTCTCTCCACAAATTCCTCACCACCACCACTTCGCCTTCGCTCTCCACCGCTCGAACCCTACCGAGCTGCAACGCAGCACTCAATTTGCTCTGCCTCGAACAGGCATTACCATGCCCCCATCCTTCCTGAACAACCTCGCACCACTCTTCACCGGGCATGTCTTCCCCTGGACGCAAACTCCATGTCCACAGCACGTCTGTGTAGCGCAGATTTCTTCAGCGGCACAATCGCCGTCCGCAGAACACTGCACATAAGTACCGCAGTTACCGACCGATACATCACCGCAGAGCCTGGTGCCCTCGGTGCCTTCAAGGCAGTAGCATCCGCCCTTGTTCGCACCATCACAAGTCGTGTTGAATCCGCCGTTGCAGCTTTGGACGTTGTTACAGTTGGAGACGACACACTTGCCGGTATAGCACCTGTATCCTGAGGCGCAGGCGTTGCCACAAGAGCCGCAGTTGGTGTTGTCAGTCTGCAGGTCACTGCATGTGTCTGGAGTCGAGCCACAGAATGTGGGAGCCGATGTGGCGCAGGGGCAAGTGGTGAGTGTGCTGGTGGTTGTAGTTGTGGTCGTGCTCAAAGGTGTTGTGGTGGTAGTTCCAGCAGGGCTCTGTATCGGATGTGAGTTGCCATCTAAAACTCTAGGAGCTGGTACCTACGATGATTGTGTTGGTCGACGTGCTGGTGACCACGGTAGTTATATTCTCTGTGATAACCGTCACGGCAACGGCGGTGACAGTTTCGGTTTGTGTCACCGTGGAAGTCAGCGAAAGCTTGCCAAGACAAGAACACGCTCTGGCGATGTCATGGCAGGCGGCGTTGTACTCAAGATTCCGCGGAGCGCCAGAGCAGTAAGGTCTCGGAGTTGGAGTTGGAGATGGGGATGGGGATGGAGTTGGAGACGTGGAAGTCCATGACACCGTGCCACTATGGACCGGGGCGGATGGGAATGATGAGTTCCGCGATGGCATTGACCAAGGAGTATGGATGGGATCAAAGACAGGCCTGGGAGGTCGGTGAGAGGTAAAGGCTGGCCTGCCCGGCCAGCTGGTGATGCAGGAAGGTCCCCTACATTCAGCCCTCTCCATTTTTGCGGCAGCACACACGTAAGATGTAGCAGTCCTGTCATATGTCAATTCTCATTGTCGGGTTGAAGCACAAAGACAGGTACGCACGCTGTGGCCGTGGTCGTGACTGTCTCGAGAGGTGCAGTTGTCGTGGATGTCCCGGAGAACACGGTAGCATCTGTGCTCGTAACCGTGTTTTCAGTGATGGTCATCTTAGATGTGGAGGTCTCGACTTCAACTTCGGTAACGTATGTAGTGAAGGTGGTGAAAGTTGTCCCAACGCTGATTTGCTCCTTTGAGGAGCACCATTCGAGACCATCTGCTGCAAAAGCAAGGGCAGATTGCACTGGTGCCAGCTGTGCACAAGCAGGATCAATGACCAAGTCCTGGGCAATGGCAGCACTGGCGCCAACCAGGAGTAGGAGAGAAGGATTTAGCATCATGATTAGACGATGAAGGTGAAATTGATTGTTGACAAGATTCAATGTGTTCTCATTGAGAGCGAGGACGGATTTTGTCGAGCGAATGTGGACTTGTATGTATGCAACCTATGACTGCTGGTTGCTTGGGTTGCGTTAGCTACATGTCTGTATCTTGGGTTTGCTTTGCGGCTCCACCTTGAAATCGATACACTGCTACTGCATAAAAGAACACTAGGGGTCTCCTAATGCGCTAGGCACCACACGACCTATATCTACAACTTCCCGTCCGCGATCATCTGTTTTACAGTTCGGAAGTCTGAAAGTGTTAATATCCGGATTTGTGCGCTTGCTTTGTGTTCAGAGTTGCGGCTCTAAATCCTAGCCTTCGTGTCGCGCTCTCTAGGCAAGTAGACTCATTCCGTACTTAATAATCGTCAGTTCCAGATGCGATATGTGACTAGCCGTGTGCTTTAGGCATCACCATCGCCTTTAGTATGCATAGGTGGTATCCTTTTCTTGTGCACGAGACTGTGAACATGGGGCGCCCGAAACTCCTAAACAATCTTTCATGCGTACTTTCTCTGCAGCTACAGCTAGGTTTCGCTGAGCCATTCAACATCCATGATTTCGTTTCCTTCGGCATTACCATGTCCGAAAACTAATATTCACCGGTTGTGGAGCGTCGTAGTCAGACAGCGGTCATTCGGAAAGGTACATAAAGCGTTAGACGATGTGTCTGGTTCCAGGAAGCCTATGGAGTACTCTAGACCGACGCTGTTATGCGGTGGGACATTAAACAGGCGTCTTACGAAAGAGTAGATTTCTCGTTATGCACCGCACTAGATTCATCTGACACCTCACAACTCGGCGAGGGCTGTTACAACGCGCAAATTTCATATAGAGCTCTCCTAATTTATTTTTATAGCACAAGCTAGACACAGGGACGAGCGGAAAATTCTCAGTTATGGGTATCGTAAATAGCACAACATGGCGTCCCAATTATGGCTCTCGAAATCCCGGCTCACCACGCAATGTAGGTAACACCTGCTACATGTACTTAAGACACCACAGAATTCTCTAATGAAATTGCTAACCTACTACAAATTATATTCTTGAATACGCACTTGACCAATGAGAATTGGGATGGTTTATACTGTTCAGTGTATCACTACCATCTCGCTCCTTCACGAACGACACCGTCACCTCATCGTGCGGATGTATGTGAGTGCCTGCGGGTGTGTATACTTCCCAATAACACGTCGGAATATCGATAGCTCAAAGAATAGGTGAGAAGGAGCCAGAGTACTGCTCTATTAGTACCCTTGGAGTGATTCTTCCAAGAGTTTGCCTGAACAGGACGAGGTATATCGACAATCACGTGCTCAAGTTCCCCGGCATTATTCCTTCCACTCTGACAAACCGAGTCTCTTGATTTTGTTCGTTCATCTACATGGGCTTTGACATGGTCTTGTCGTTCTGAAGTGGTATGCGTGCTCCATGTAGCCTGAGCTGTGCCGCAAATTTTCATCTCCAACGATAATTGACAGGGGCTCTCAAACGCTCACAGGTCAGTTCCAGAAGACTTCCGCTTATTTGAGAAGTAGCGCTGTCGCGAAATGTCGAAATGTCGAAATGTCAGGTCACTCCAGTCCAGTCCTACGTCTGTCATGCTTCTGTAGCTCTCGAATCCTCTGCATCGTGAATGACAAATCATGGCAAACTTTATGGTCGTGATGGCTGGCGCAACGATAATGAGGATGGGACTGCGCTAGAAGCTCGGTATGACAAAACTTGAAATGAACACGAGTGGTGTCATGTTGCGTTTGTGGCTATCTTAAGGACGAGTGTCGATGTCTCAGAAATCTTAGTGCTTCTCCCATTCCAGGAGCATGCAGTGCATGCAGTGCGACTACCAGTACGACAGGATCCTCGTCTCCATGGAAAGGGTAGCGATCTTCAGGTACACAAGAACCAGAGGTGGATATTGGCTACCACGATCCGGTCTTGTGCCTGCCCACCGTCCTGGTCATCCTCCCACAGCCCAGTGACATGGACTTGGGCAGGGTCCACATGTTAGACCCTTACCACCGCTTGCAAACAGTGTTCACACCACGGGCACTATTGCTGTTAGGTCGTCGAAGACTTCTTGCACCGCATAATCAGTAATGTTATCCTTTCTTCATGAGAGTCTAGAGCATGGAGGGACGTGTCCATGCTATCGATGTCAGTACGGAGTCCAGCGCCATTTCGTCTCAATGGTGGGATAATCATGTGTCGCAATACATTTTTAGGGACTGTTTGCTCGTATGTCGCTAGGACATAAAACGAGTTCGTCGTTGCCTATGCTTGCGTGTTCGAGCTGTTGGAAACGGGTTTAAGGAGGCTAACGCTATTAGGGAACCTAGGCTCTGTTCACGCTTCGAGTAAGTCAAGCAAGGAGGAGCCGCTTGCTTTTAGCAGTGATTTGTTCCACCAATGAAAGCCCCGCAGCCTTCTCGACCGGCTCAATCCTGATGGTCAAGCCGGCATTTCAATGTTGATGATGTGTGCACAGAACGCCCCAAGTCGCTCAGCTGGCGTGTTGCGTGGATCAACCTCGATTTTGTTATCTCCGTCAATATTAAGTTCGCTACGCACAAATATCTGGAGATGTTCTAGCCGATAGTTGAATCATATTCATTGCATTCGAGATGATCCAGCTCTTCGCGGAGGCGGGGTGATGATCCTGGGGGCTGGGAAAGTTGGGGCTCCGTGGTCGCGGGCTGCACGGTCTGACATGGTGGGGTTTAGCCCATACCGCATGCTGCAAGGCATGTCCGAGATGGACATGGATCTGGCTGGAGAAGCGGTCGAAGAACTTCAAATCGAGGGCGTATTCCAGTGCAACTAGTTAGAGCTTGTTTTGTCGCTCGCATGTCCCTGCCAATGTTCACAAACGTTCGCAAGCCAAGGTCGTGTGCCGGTAGCCGAAGTAATGTCTGACCAGTTGTGAGACCTCAAAGGCATCAAGGTTGCGGGACGCTGGAATCATGCAGAAGAAGCCTGTCTGGCCCGTCGCATCGCAGGGGAAGGAGCTCATTGGAATCTCATGCGGGGGTGTCGAGACCCTTAGATGTTGGGTACGGTACAGCGAAAGGGCTGTCTGCAGGCATATCTGTATCATGCATGCAAGCTCTTCAATCCAATAAACACGCCCCTGGAGCATCTCGCATGCCCAGGATGACCGATGCTGGATGCTTTATCCAAAGCGATGTCCACCAAACATCGGTTCACGCTGATCAGGCGGAACCGAAGACATTTGCAGGCGTCGGAGATGTCTTTCATTGCGCTCACTGGCCGTCTCGTTTCAGTTTCTTCGACATCCAAAGGAAACACTAAACTCTTTCTCGCACTCCGCCCGCTCGATCTGGCGATTGACCAGTATCGGGCAAGCGACAACCGCTAGACTCGCGCAGGGTTACACCGAAATGCGAGTCCATGGTCTTTAGCGCCAAGCTAGTGGTGGAGAAATATAGATCTGGGGGATTAAGCCTCGGTTGGGCCGGATAAAATGACATTTAGGCGTGCGGGGATATGGTTGTGGAGGACGAAGCTTTGTGGCCTTCGTCGTGATAGGTCGTTGTCGAGGTCCGGAGATGTGGGCGTCGTTGCCCGTTGTTGCACCCGTCACCGTGCGGGACAGCCACCCACGAAGCGCTACGGACCCTTCTGGTGGTCAGGCCGCTGCTAACGAGAGCCATGTTCAGCACGAGCATACGAAAACGAGGCCGGGACATTCATATCACGCGGTCTGGGGTTGGCGTCAGACGGTTGGAATAGCACGGTTCTGTGATTGATGGAACGTTCAGAGTAGAGACTGATCCTAGAGGTCCAAGTGCCCTCCCTCGGAACACAAGGCCAATTGCCCCCTGTGCTCTTTAAAGGTTGATGATCTCTCCCCAGATTGTGTCTGCTTCTTTGTCTCTGCCACCTCTCCATCAACACACAACTGGTTGCCCGGCCCACACCCAGCAAACATGAGTGATCCTATCCAGGACAAGTCGCTTAGCGGCGATGTCCATGTCGAGAAGGCCATCACACCAGTGGACGACTCCCATGCGCTCGACTCGAAAGCGGAAGCATCTGCTTACAAGGCGGCTGCCATTGAGGCAGAGAATGCTGAACACGATATGGGAGTGCTTCAGGCTGTCAAGGAGTACCCCATGGCTACGCTTTGGGCTTTCGTCATGTCTTGCACAATTGTAAGTCAAATTTCCTTCTGTAACACAATTGTCAGTCTTCTAACACATTGACAGATCATGGAGGCTTACTGTGTCTTCCTAATGGGCAATTTCATCGCCATCCCATACTTCGAGCAGGAGTACGGATTCTACAACGAGGTCAAGAAAGAATGGGTTCTCGAAGCGAGTTGGCAATCTGCGCTCCAGATGGGTGGACCGGTTGGTGCGCTCGCAGGTGTCCTGCTCGCTGGTCCCCTCACCAGCCGCATTGGTTACCGTTGGGCGACAATTTCCGGCCTCATGCTCCTGAACTGCTTCATTTTCGTGTTCTACTTCGCCAAGTCCCTCCCGGTCATGTTCGTTTCCCAACTCCTTGAGGGCGTTCCGTGGGGCATTTTCATTGCCAATGCGCCGGCATACTGCAGTGAGATCACTCCCATCCAACTGCGAGCTCCGGCCACCCAGATGTTGCAAATGTTCTGGGCTATCGGTGCCATCATCGTCGGAGGTGTCACATACCACTTCAACGATCGACCAGATGCCGACTCTTGGAGAATCCCTGTGGCCCTTCAGTGGATGTTCCCCACCCCTCTTGCTATTCTCATCTTCTTCGCTCCCGAGTCGCCCTGGTGGCTTGTGCGCAAGGGACGTCTCGAGGAGGCCGAAAAATCTGTTGGACGCCTGGGACGTAAATCAAGGCTCAACCAGAGCGAGGCAGTTGCTATGATGCGTCGTACCATCGATCTCGAGAAGACCACCAAGGAGCCCAACCTTTTGGAGCTTTTCAAGGGCACTGATCTCTACCGTACTCTCATCGTCTGTGGTGTCTACGCCGCTCAGAATCTTACTGGTAACCTTATCGCCAACCAGGCCGTCTACTTCTTCAAGCAGGCTGGTATGGGCACTCAGACTGCTTTCGCTATGGGTCTCATCACCTCTGGTCTCCAGTGGTTCATGGTTATGTGCTCTTGGGTTCTTACCACATACCTCGGACGTCGCACCATCTACGTGTGGGGTTCGTTCATCAACGTCCTGTTCCTCATCGCTTTGGGTGTTGCCGGTTCTGTTGGCGAGTCGAACGCTGCATCGCTTGCCCAGGCGTCCCTGGGTCTCATCGTGTCCGTTCTTTTCACCCTCGGACCCGCGCCTGCCTCCTGGGTTATCATTGGAGAGACATCCGCTATCCGCCTCAGGCCCCTCACCACTGGTGTTGGTCGTGCGTCCTACTACATTGTCAACATTCCTTGCATTTTCCTCGCAAGTTACATGCTCAACACTGACGTAAGTCCAATCTATTGTGAAGATTTTCGAACCAACACTAACAGTTCACGCAGGAGGCCAACCTTGGTGGTAAGTGTGGTTACGTCTGGGCTGGTACTGGATTCTTCTGCTTCATTATTGCATACTTCTTCCTACCTGAGATGAAGCACCGATCCTACCGTGAGATTGACATCATGTTCAAGCGCAAGATCCCCGCCCGCCAGTGGAAGAAGACTGTCATCGATATCCAGGACGACTACTAGACGTTGTCGTGCCCGAATTTCGGGTATCGTAGGAGTACAATATCAGATGATCAGATGAACCACACATCTGTTGTTCGACATCGCTTTGTATACCGGAGATGAATCAGACAGCCAAGAAATTGTGCTTCAAGTATCGATCACAATCCAACTTCAATTCTTCAAATCATACTTTGGTAAACACCGTGAACTTGTTTTGGTTGTACTTCGCGCTGGTCCAAACCTAGTGGCAAGCAATATGCGTGATGCTGCATGATGTATGTTTGATCAGTCCCAGTCTCATGCCCCCGCTGATATGCTGTCGTCGCGAAATCTGTAGCACATTGCGACCATCCGACGTTGATTGTAAGTCCAGTGCTACTCAAGCCGTTTACCAATGGCTGCAACGACAGGCATGTGTAAACTGCCTTGTCTTTTGCCGGCGCCAATTTTATGTGCTACTCCGACGTGCCGCCTAATATCAAGATCGCCAGCAGCGATCTGGCGCGGGATAAAATGCCTGAAGTAAGGCAACAGATACCACGTGCGAGGCTCTCTACACAACTTCTGGCCTCACATCTTCCTTTCCCAATATTGAATCGAGGAGTATCATAATATGCAATGGACCATTGATGAATGTTACTTTGGCTGGCGAACGATATTACGGTTCAAGGTTGATCCAGTCTTATCTTACAAGCAGCTTTTTGCGTGACATGTGAGCAGCCTTCGCTCACAATGGATAAAGCTCTGGACGCGAAACACGCCATCAGCTGTATGCGGGCAACGTTCAATTTGTTCTCTGCGGTTATCGCTTATATCCACTGCTTGGCATTGGAGTGTATGTGAGATTTGTGATCGGTGTCAGATCCCGGCGGACCATATCAAAGGCTGACCCGGCTTGGCTACATAACTTTGCCCTGCATGGTCGACAGGCTGCATGGTTTAGCTATGTATGGAGGCGCTCGTTGTCAGTGATGCATCGCATTAGCCACCATCTGAAATCTCACAAATCTGCCAGAAATACTACAACACGGTATGACTACAACGACATCGCTTGTATCATGCATGAGGTACTACAGAGCTGGATGAAGATAGGGAAGTAGCACGTAAAATTCCCTGCTTGTATAGACCCTCGTGTCTAAAATGCGGAACGAGGACATGTCGAAGAAGGAAAAGTTACCAAGATAAGCGCGGCCTACAGCACACTGTATGCAGCACACCAACTGTTATCAAACAAACATAATATCTTCGAGCCCTTCCGAAGACCAACGCTCTCCCTGCATCACACCATGAACATACGCGGGTCCCACCAGCGCATAGTATTCTTTCTCTCTACGTACTACAAAAGGCGCGGCCAGCCCCGATATCAATACTATCAGGTCACCGACCCTCGCCCATCTTGGACAAAGGCCCATATATCCGTCTCTTGATATCAAGAAAGTCTTGTGATATGTGTTCAAGAAAATGTCATGCTGGACTGGTGCTACCCCGGGAGTGTAGAGGCGGAGAATCAGCCGGATCTGCAGCTCTTCTGGCCAAGACTCAACGTCTGGCGCTTGTTTGAAGACGCGTGAGTAGTCAGAAACGGTCTCATCGTATTCTGGAAGTCCTCGAAGGTTGTCGTGTAGTTCTTTCAGGGTTGTGCGCGAGTCTGCGAAGTTTGATGTGATGATGTCCATCCACGTACGAAGTGTCAGTGAGATCTCCCTGGCTTGTGGCTCGACCTCGTGTGGTATGGGGCTGTTATGCAGGATGGTTTGCTGGAATGCGTTCAGCGGCGTGGTGTCTGTTGGGTAAAGTTGTATCTTGCGGCCGAGACGGACCCAAGCTTGAGCCGTTTTGACGAGTTCGAGCACACCTATACGACGTCCGTCGGTTTCATTGACGTCTAGTCGTGGGTTAAAGCCGCGCCTGAAACTTGGCAAAGCGATAGAAGTGGAAGTGGCTAATTCGTGAATCTCGTCGACAATCTTGCCCCTCACAGTAAGCTGATCAGACTGAATCCTATAGATAGCTTTGTGTGTTGGTAGTCCTTGTGTATGTAGCCTTTCGGGAATTATGGGCTGATGGTACGCTGAATTGCTCCCTAAAGTTCGGGTGCAAAATTAGTGCTCGTTCTGCTCAAAATCGATACAGTTTATGATAGCTGGTGGATTACATACTATACACAGTCAGCGTAGTTCAAATTTTGTGATATATGATACTCAGTATGCGCCATACTGGCTACATTATTGACATCAGCCATGTGCATAGACAGCATGCCACCCACTTCGTAGTCGGGGCTGATTTACCAGTCCGGTACCCATGATGGTAAATTCTCGATGAGTCTTGGTAAGCATACACTATAAAGTACGTCCAGGGAGTGCTCTATTTCGATTGCAGTGGTGGTGATTTGAGTAAAGGTGGTGTGCACAGGGCGATTGTAGTCAACTTGGGGTAGATTCTTGATCTCCAGCTTGCTGAAGATGCCGTACAATCCGTAGACTTTGTCTTTCGGGTTTGATGAGGATTTTGATCTTACCATACGCAGGATGTCTGAGATTTTCGGGTTTTGCGAATCTCGCAGGGAATGAGCTAGCGTCCGATAACACTGCGTGTCGTCGTAGAACGATGCAGGATTCGACCTTGAAGTCAAATATGCTCTTGCTGTTTCGTGAATCTGAAGCTTTTGAAGTGCTTCGAGGAAGTCGTGATATGCTATGCGGACCGAGCCACAGACGATTACAGCATTATGCGACAGCACTAGCTCTTGTACGCTGTTGATGATATCCAGTGAATTAATGGACAGGGCCTTTATGTATGCTTCAATGTGACTTACGTCCACGTCCGGTGAAACCATGACAGATTGAGAAGGTCCACAATGAAGTTCGTGTCTACCGCGTCGTAGAAACCACGACTTGCGCGAACCTTCCCTATGCATCGCCGCTGTCAGTATAACGATCTCAGTGGTCCAAGGTTTACATGTCTAGGGGCTAGAATACCTAAAAACCGTCCATGCGGACCATACAGTTCGGGTATAAAAGTATACAGTCCATGCTCTCTAGACTGCGGCAGAGACCTTAGTATACCCGCCACTTCTACCAGGAATTCGATTGCGGTAACAGTTTCATAGGTGCCAGATCCTAGCCACACCCATACCAGACTCGCTTCGCTATAAATTGATCGCATTTTAGGCACCTGTATATTCCTTTCAGGCACTGAGACTTGATTGATACATATAGAATCAATCCAAAATGCTCGGTCCGACTCTTCTCCTGCTAACATGTGGAGTATCGCTTCCACATTGGGCGTGACAAAGAGGATCTGGCCATTACACAGAATTTCTGAGCTGGCACCCTCCTGTCCCCATACATAGGAGATGGCATCGAAAGCTGGAGCATCGTGGAAGTCTGCTTCGAATAAGTGGATTTGAATTTGGTTGCCTGTTGTCGAATGAGGCTGAGATTTCGAGATGCGGAATAGGCGAAAGGCGTTTTCATCTGTGAGTGGTGCGTAATGGTAAGATGGGACCGCCATTTGTCGTGTATAATAATGGAATGAGGCCAGAGGATGATGCCAGGTAATAGCGAGGGGATTGGCGCGGCTGTGCGAGGCACAAGTGCTTGGGAATAGGTTGTGGTGAGGTGGTGCCATGACCTGAGCCCCGCACCAGAAAGGGGAATATTAAGCGCACTAATTGTTACTGCTGCATTCACCATGTGTTCTTGAATCCTTTGTTCTGTAAATTGTTACTTATGACAAGAAGCCACAGGACGTCCTGAGCTTGAAAGGGTATTTTCGAGCTGCTTCGTACCAACCGCTAACGTGTTGTGGTGAGCCAAACTGGCGTACTAGAATATCAGTAGACGTTCCAAATTTGTTTCTTATGCTCCATGGCAATTTGTTAAAAGTCCCAATTTTTGGTATGTAGACAAGATATTATGACGCAAGACAAGATGATTACTGATTCGATCCAGCGATGTCGCACGTGGAACTTGCTGGACTACTTCTTCCCATGCTTCTCCGCAATCTCGTTCTGTCCCTCTGCGCATTGTCAGCTAATCATAGCCAAGATGTTCCAATGTACGTACTCATGACCCACCCCTGGAAAGGATCTTCAATATTCGGGTCCCTCCTAAGCTTATCAATCTGATCTTCGCCGCCCGGAACCCTCAACCCCTTCTTCACTGCCTCTCTACTCTCAATTCTCTCGCACCAACTCTTGAGCCTCGGATACTCATTTAGCTCAATGCCCGCCCATGGCGCCCATCTGACCCAGGTAAAGATACTCATATCAGCAACACTATACTTGTCGCCGACAAGATACTCCGAATGCTCCAATCGTGACTCAAGTACGGAATACAAGCGCTTTGTCTCATTCTGGTAGCGATTGATACCATATTGTATCTTCTCAGGCGCGTATCTGAAGAAATGGTTCGCCTGCCCTTGCATTGGCCCTACACCAGCATTCTGGAAGAAGAGCCATTGCAGCATTTCGCTGTGTTCATTCGCGTCACGGAAGTGGAATCTATACTCTGGATCGTAATGCGTCGCCAAATAGAGGAAGATGGCACCGGATTCGAACACGGGGAAGGAATCGCGGGAGTGGTCGATAATGGCAGGAATGCGGCCATTCGGATTCGTCGCGAGGAATGATGCGGACTTCTGTTCATCCGCAGAGAGGTCGATGGCTGTGGCAGTGTAGGGTATGCCGAGTTCTTCAAGAAAAATCGATATCTTTTGACCATTCGGCGTTCCTGCTGTGAGTAGTTCAATCTTAGGGTTTGGCATCGTGTCAATACAGTAAGTGTCAACTTGCGTGAACAATGCGGTGGTAGTTGTAAGATTTATAGTGCTTCAGGGTCACATTACAATGTCATGGTCAAATTGAAATGTTTAGCTCATCATGACGTGACCCGGGGATGAGGCCGACCTACGAAGGAGCTACTGGTACTAGCGAGGCACTTTTGACCTCTCACCACCATCGCAACTGGCGTGTTGCCCGCAACTCGAGAAACTTGATCAACGCGGGCTTCCTATACAGACATCTGTAGCACCTCGACAGGGAAAGGAAAAGCGTCGTGGAAAAATAATGCATCGTAGGACTTCAGGGCCAACTTTGCAGACATGAGATGGAGAGTGGTGGCGCGTGCAGTAAACATTCCGCCGTTCATACTGTCAATGTCTAATCACATATAGATTCACAATCTCAACATTGCACTACAATTCAAGTTTTCGTTCATATTCTTTATTGATTCATGGGATTCTATTTTGAGTAACGATGCTTCTTCACCCACGTGCAGCACTGAGCTGTCATTCCCTCTAACAACCGCCGACTAACTTGACAATGGTACAATTATAATGCTCTACGAGACTTGGACGAATTGGCCCATGGCTGGGACACCGTCGACGAGAACGTAGACCACATAAGGGCCAGCAGGTGCAATGGCCCTGTTGGGAGGCATGGTGACCTTGATCGACTGGCTGGTGCTGCCGGCATTGAAGCCCTCAATATCAAGGAAGACGGATCGATGGCCCATGTGAACTGAGTGAGTGACGAAGCCACCATAGTACAAGTTGACCTTGACGGACTTCGAGTTGGCAGGAGCGGTGAACTTGATGTTGAAGGTGGAGCCATCGGCCTTGAGGTCCTTGCTGGAGAGCACAACCTCGGAAGGACGAGTGGGGTTGCCTTGGAGGTATGGTGGAGTGTAGATCTCGTTGCGGAACTCGGTAATGAAGGGGTCCTTCGCAGTTGCGGTCAAAACGGGCTGTTCAACGGGGTTGGAGCCAGAGATCAGCAGGGTACCGTCGAGAAGGAGAAGCGCGACACTGTGGTACAGACGAGGAATCTCAGACTTGGGTCCAGTAGACCAGCGCTTGCCCTTGGGTTCGTCAGGGTTGTAGATCAAAACTTCAAGAGCTGGGTTCTCAGCGACGCCAAAGCCCTGGGCTCCAAGCTGGGCACCGTTGACCCAGATGCTGGTACCATCAGGGAGGAGAGTGCCCTCAACCATGCCACGGCCTTCGGGCATCGAGTCCATCTCCCATTCCGGGTTAGCATCAAGAGGCCTGATGCGACCGCAGGATGGGTCACCGGGAGCAGTAATGTCTTGGTAGGGGCCACCACCGCAGATGATGATATCTGGGTTGTAGTCGTTCTGGCTTGAAAGAGCCATCATGATGGAGCCACCAGTGTTGGGGTAGGTACGGTATGAGCCAGGAAGATCAGGGACTTGACGAACAACATTGCCAGTAGCGACGTTGAAGATCTCAGCAGACTTGGCGACCTGAACGAATAGGTTTCCGTCCTTCATCAAGTGCATGAAGGGGTACATGTAGTAGGGCTGGTTCTTGCTGAGGATCTCCATGTTGAAGCTGGTGCCCTGAGGAGTACCGTCGGCATTGAGCATCTCGTAGGTCGGGTTGTTGTTCTCGGGCTTGCTGGGGTCGAGACCGTTCTTGCTGCCAGATGCAACAAAGATCTGGTTGTCAGGCATGATCTGCACGGAGGCATACCAGCGAGGAGTGTCGAGCTGAGTACCAGGCTCGACCCAGTCCTGGCCGTCCATGGAGCCGTCGTCCTTACGTTCGAGAAAACGGATGCCCCTAAAGCCGTCTCCGACAGTGGGGTCGAGGAAGTCCAACGGAGCGTTACCACCGAGAGAAGCAAAGCGACCATCAGCAAGGAAAATACCACCAGAGCAGAAAGCGTTCGTCTTGTACGCCAAAGGAACGACCTTCTGGGTCTCTGGGTCGTACTCGGACGCATAAGCGTATTGGCCGTTGGGGAGCTTGAGCTCGGTGTAGTTCTCGACCTTGTCAAGGAAGGCAACGCGGCCGTTCGGCATCAGACCTGCGTGCATAGCGGGTACGCCCGATCGACCCTTTTGCACAAGAGTACCAGGCTTGACGGCGACAGGAGCAGGGCTGGCAGCGGGAGCAGGCTGACTAGGAGCCTTGTCGCAAGGGCCGTTTTGGCAGCCCTCGCCGCAGTGAGAAGTAGTGTTACCACAGTAGCCGTACATGCTGCAGCAAGAGCCTTGAGCCCAGTCACCGCAAACAGTGCCACCGAAAGTTGCGCCACATGATCCGTCCACAGTGGGAATACCGGTGGGCTTGGTGCTGGTGACGCTCGAGGGCTTACCAAGAACTGGCTCACCAGAGCTGGTCACCGAGGGTGGCCGAGTGTTCGTAGCGGTTGGGGCAGGGGCCTTGTCGGTAGTTGGGGCATCTTTGCAGCCGTTCTGGCAGCCATCGGCAACGAGGCAGTGTCCGTCCGTGGAACCGCAATAGCCGTAGGACGAGCAGCAGCCTCCGTATGCGCCATTGACATCGCAAGTGGCACCTTGGAAATCTTTCCCGCACCGTCCGTCATCCCTGGGCGCAGTGGCACCAGTCGCTGGCTTGGGCGTAGCTACAGGCGTAACGACTGTGGGTTCTGCCTTGTTGTTGCAGCCAGACTGGCATCCGTCGCCGCAGTGTGCTGGGCTGCCGCCGCACCAGCCGTACTGACTGCAGCAGGTTCCCTCGTAGACGGTAGAGTTGGGGTCGCACAAAAGGTTGCCATTGGCGGGTCCACACTTTCCATCCTGGGAGTACTTTGCGTTCTGCCTCTTCGCAGGGAAACGGATCGAAGAACGGGACCTGGAGGCAACCTTGGAGTGTTCGCTCTTGGAGTTGGCCGCGCAGCTAATTTATGTTAGCCCAACTCACAACAGCTCTACACTTCAACGTACGTGTTCTTCTCTGTGCAGTGCTGGCCAGTCAAGCACTGGTTTGCTGAAAGGGCATTGAACTCGCAGGTTGGCTGAACCCAGTTGAAGGTGATGTTGGCTGCAGCAAGCCCGGCGAAAGCGCCGATGCTGAAGATGGAAGTCTTCATGCTGCTTTAGGATCTAGGGAGAGAGTGAGCAATAGGGTCGATTTGGCCTGGACAAGCCAGGTTCAATAGGAATTGTAGGGAAAAGTGCGGAGAGTTGTGGGGTTAAGGATCGTAGATTCTAGATGTGACGTGGATTCTGGCGATAGACGAATTGCGGAGGCAAGATGTACGTGGGGACTCTCGAGGCAAGAACGTACCAATTGATACAAGACAAGCAGGGGCGATGTTTAGTATTAGACAATGCAGGTGAAGTATTATTAGGAGAGGTAGTATTAGAGTCAGCCGGAACGAGTGACGACTGCTCAAAAACAAGGTGTTTGAAACAAGGGACCTTTAAAGAAAGATGTGCTGTCGGCAAGGAACTTGAGAGTGCCTACAGCAGAAGAGGGTGAAGAGCATCAAGCAGGCGGATCGTGTGGCATAAGTATGCCGACGTTGATGGAGCACCCCAAGGCTTCCTTGCTAGTGCTCGGTCGGCCAGCGTGGCGGAACATGGCATGCTAGCAGGACGTTGTGGGTTGCACGGCCAATGGCAGGCTGACGCCCCATAGTCATGGCGGTAATTTCACTCGGGAGGCTGCATCAGAGCCAATACGAGGCCTTGCGTTTGTGTGATCGTCCCTGGGGTAAGGCTTGTAGACATCGTATTGCTGGGCGCAGGGATTGGCTGCGATGGCACAGTCGGCAGGGCGGACAAGAAATGGCATGTTTTGCAAAACGCAAGGCCTCCTCGATGTTCTTCATGAAGCAACTGCTGAGAGTTGCCAGGCTTGACGCCAGCTGTCAAACTCGCGCTCGAAGTCACGGTTCGGAAAGCGACAGCCGTTGAATGGGGCACACACGGCGCGATCTCTGGGCCAGAGACGTCCCATTGGACTGGATGACGGTATGAGGTCTGAAGCTTGAGTAAGTCAAGCATTGAAAAAACGCATGCCGAGATTGTAAGGCCCTCACAGCCTTATCCGCAGCGGGAATGGCGCATGGGATTTCTCCACCGTTGCAAGGTAGGAACAGGCTTAGCGTGTGCAGTCAGGGGCACGCGGACCAGACTGCAAACAACAAGACGATATTACGTGTGCGAAACCATCGCCCAGCAATACCATCGGGCCCGGCCATTGGCAGGAGCAACATAGCCGACGCCTTTCCTCCTGCATTAGTAGCACTCCTCTTCCGCAGATTCTTCGCAGCGTCTCGTATTCCGCCACAGCCCGGTCCCCACTACCCTCGTCAAAGGCTGCCGCAACACCCGCAACGGCACCGTTCAATAAACGTGTGGAGCTTTCTAGCGGTGTCACCAGAATCGTTTGAAAGATCTATCCCATGCGACGTGGTCGATCAATTTGTTCTGTTCTAGGCTAAAAAGCTTCGTGTTGAGATTAAGTGACTGAAAGGAGGTTCATGAAACTCTAAGCCAGGGACCAAGGCACCGATGCTGGTATTTTTCACGGCACCAACTCCCGACAAGGCATTTCCTTGAGTCCTGGCAATCGATATTCGGCCGACGCCTGCCCTCTCCTCTCGTCGACAGCGTGACACGTGCCCTGCCTCTCCAGCACTCTCCACTCTTCAATTTGGTCCGAGACATCCTCGCGCATCTAAAAGTAGCCATGACGTCTGTCAGCGCCGCCAATGCCGTGGACCGATCATGCCACTTACGTGCTGGAAGCCTTCCTCGGAGTGGGGATCTCGTACATGCTGGACACATGGTCGCCTCCCTACTTTGGAGCACTACCTCGAAAACAGTACAACGGACTTCCTGTACCATTGTCTGGTCGCCAAATCGCCCAATATCTGAGTACGAGATGCCCGGAACAAATTCTCCAGTTTTCGCACGGCGAGGATGTTCTCCTCGAAATTCGGAGGACACAAAGTGGGTATCATGAGGATCGTCCATGTCGCTCTTTGACATCGCCGAGAATGTGACAGCGTCAGTGTCTGCTGTCGAAGCTCGGGAAATTTGACCGTCCGCTGTCTTGGCATGCTTTCGCGCGTCCTGACTTTCCATCGTATGCTTCGGTCTTGGCTTTGAGCAAGTCGCGGATGTAATCTGGGCAGCGGGCAAATCCTGTCCTACCGGTCTGATGGACGAGTGAAGCGGATTCAGCAGGCCATGCGGACCATGTGCAGCGCGATCGAAGCTACACGATGAATGCTTGGTGAAATAGCTGTCGCCACACGTCCACTGCCTGCCAATTAGCACTGTCGAGCCTCTGCGAAGAAACGAAACAGCTCACGATGCGCAGTGTCCAGTGGCACATATTGGAGGTTGGGCTCTGTCATCCATTGTGTACGGACTGGCAATCGACACTCCTTTTCATCCCAGCTACTGTCCACACCGCCGCTTCTCACCAACTCGTGAGAGTCGTTGCATGCAGGCAGCCGAAGAGCGTCATGCATGCTGTCAGCTACTATCGTGCTCTTGCGACAGAGAGTGACTCAAAAGTCCTAGAGTATGATACGCGTAATGACAGAGTCGTCTGACCAGTTATGAAGCAGCCTGTGCGACGACGCTACGTTTTCGAATGGTGTAGATCTACTGAAACTGATCTGTCAGCCTCCGCGATCCCTTGTAACTTTCGTCGTCCGTAACATCCTGTAGCAACCAGGGCATGGAATTTTCAGGCAGCAAAGTTGGGTGCCAAAACGACGAGGCTGCTTGAGTGGTCGCCAGAAATTGCGATCAAGTTGCGGAGAAAGTTGCATCCCACTATGAGGGACAAACATGACAGTTCAAGTCAGTCAGCTACGATCTGTGGATATGTCCATCTCTAGCAAGATGAGCGGGATCATTAGTGAGCCGCAAGCCATCACCCAAGATCGATCACGGATGAGGACCTGGCGATACACCAAGCTCGCTGCTCGAGTTCATCTCCACAAAGGCACATCTACCACAAAAGCGTCCAGCCTCGTTCAAGCCATGTATCTGAAACCCACGACCCGTCATGGCTTGCTTCCATGACAGATGACAACCTGACAGCCACTTCCTGTCGTCACCAACCTCGTCGCTTCAACCCCCATCCCCTCAAACCCGCCATCATGAGCTGTCCACACACACCGCTTCTCAGCCAAAGCCCTCTCAGCCTACCAATCTCGCCAAGCGACCTGCCGTGCTCCCATCGGGCATCTCGAACATCCCATCTTGCTGCATGGCGATCAAACCAGATCGTATTCGCACCACCGATCACGCGCAGGCCCAGCCCCCGACAACTTCTCGAAGGCAAAAGCAAAATCTGCCAATGTTTCTGGTGAAGGTCTCGAAGCACCGTCATTCGTAATCTGTGATTGCCGAGATTTTCTCTCCGGTGCCGTCGTCTGTGTAACGTTCGCCTAAACGCCCAGCGCGTTACGCCCGCAGCCACACAAACTGCCGTGGACTCGCTCTCTACCTGAGGTACGCGCGGCACATCTGATTTGGTCTGGTCTGGTCAGGTGCCATGTTTGGCGGAACCGTGAGACGGGAACACGGAATATGCATGCATGCAGCGTTGCATGGCAACTTTTCTCGTGGGGGCTGGTTTGATGTTTGTCTGTGGTGTTAAGATCGGTAGTGTGCACAGCAGAGAGACAAGCATGCACTTTCTTGTCACTGAGTCAATCTGGCTAGTCGGGAGCTGATGGGTGCAGTTGATCAAGTAGATGTGGCAGCTTTGCAGACGTTTTGCTCACGCGCCCACGGTCCCCACTTCACATTCTGCCTTATGACCATCCTCTGCAAGCGCCGGATCACAACGACGGCTACATGCATAGCGTTCCCGAAACCATCCGCGATGCGGGATTGTCGATGCGCTTGTGACAACGTCTAACGTACGGGCGTCTGCGGGTAGGGTCTAGGGCGGTGAAGTGGCTTGAAACGCCGTTTTGAGGTATGCTTTGCATCGATGATGTGTTGGGTGTTTAGGGTAGAGGTAGAGGTGTCTTGGTGCAGAGTAGCCTCAGCATGGAGGATCATGTGATGCAGTCTTGCCACGTACTTGAGATTATGATAGACACAATGAGGGTTCCATATTCGTACTAAATGCACAAACATACTCCAAAGAGTGAGATAGCTAAATATGATTATGAAAAAAGGCCAACCAGACCTGTATCCTCTTTTTTCCTGACAATGTCAAAACACCGCAATGCCCTACCCATGATATATAGATGCCATAACACGACAATTGCCACCCACGCGATAGATTTGAGAACACTTCGCTCAATCCTCACCACTACATGCACCACAACTGATTGCCCTCACAAACCCACTCGGTCTTCTCTTCTTTTTGCTTGCCTTTGCACTCTCCTTCACCTGGCTTTCCCCGCTCCCCCTCCTTGACTCCCGACTCTTCTTACGCTCCTCCTCCCTCGCTCGCTCCAACCGCACAGACACACTCTCGAGACTGTCGCTGCGCTCTTTCTTCTTCGTCGTCTTGCCTATGCTTTTCATCAAGCCAACCAGACCCGCTTTGTCTTCCTCATCGCTGTCCCAGTCATCCCAGGCACTAGTAGCGTGGCTCTGGAAGCCACAACTGTTGGTGTTGATACTTGCACTGCGCGTAGTGTAAGGGTACAGGCTGCTGAGTTCAGAGGGTGTCACGCTGTTGTGGCGCGTGTATGGGTGCGTTGGGATATGCACGGCTGGACTGAACGGTAATACGGTGTTGTTGAGACTGGAGGGGCGAGTAGATGAAGTGCGCGAGTGTGATCGTGAGGGGGGTGTTGTTGGAGGGTAGGATGGTGAGGTTGGATGCGAGCTTATTCGGGGTTGATACGTTGTTGGAGCAATCTGCAATCGAAGAAATGGTTCGTTGGGGTCGGTCAATGATGTTTTGCGGGTGCGAGATGGTTCAGGTACGACTTCCTGGCCTGGAAGTGGACGGAGCGAAGAGAGACGGATTGGGGGATCGAGCATTTGTGTTTGTGTCGGCATTGGGCAGAATGATCTCCGCTTCGGAGACGTGACCTTTGGATTGGCAGATTGCTCTTTCGATAATATTCGGTGTAGCTCCTGGAGGTCTGCTGTCGCGAAATTGCGCGCCGTTGGACTTAGTGGAGGCGTGGCTTCACCTTGTGTAGAAGACAGAATGATGGTCTTCTTGCAGAGTTCACAGATACCAGAAGCGTAGGTAATTGGCTGTTTGCACGTCTTGCAAATGGCCACTGTCGTTGAGGGTGAGGTCGTAGCTCGGCTCCTGAATTTGAAATCAAAACTCGATCTCGCAGAAGCAATGGCTGTAGCAGAAGAGCGGTTTATATCGGACGCCGAGGAGCGTTGTGGGGAAATTGTAGTATGTGAATTGCGCTCTCTTTTCCTTGCGTTCTCAACAGCTCTCCTCTCGTACACGTCCCAGAGTTGTGCCGTCGTTCCAGGGGTGCTGGGTGGCGTTCGGGGGTCTTTGAATGGCGATGTCGTCCTTGCAAGTGGCGAAGAGAGATGTGGTATGGTTGACGTAGCGGCCGCCATCTTATGTTAGTCCGTTGGTATGAATGAGTGACGAAATGCTAGGGGCAATAGGCGTAATCGATAGAGAAAGAAGGGAGACCCCAGATTCTACCGAGCACGATACCGCTTGATAACAGACTTCGTGCTTCACGCGATATATACTTGCACAAGACCACGACAGTGGTTCAAGGGGTGAGACACATTGTTTATGAATCAATCCTGGCCTGGCCAGAAAGAGTAGTCTACACGGAGCTGGTGGCTGGGGCAGGGACATGAGATTTCTGAAGCTACTGGGATCAAGGGATCAGAGAGCATAACGTTACGTCGAACCGCATCCCCGGATTCTACATAGTGGCGGCAACGCTGTAGAGCTGCGGTCAGATCTCCGTGGGTCGATGGCTGCTTGACCTGAGTTGCGCTGTGTACCCGTTGGCCAGTGATTTTAGCGACAAGGCGTCACCTGTAGTCCGAGCGGACCGGGCGACACAGCAGAGCAGATGGAAGGTAAGGGAGGGACATGCCAAAATGCCGCTCCAGCCATGACTCTACTGGGCAAATCTTCAGGCATGACAAGGCTCGACAAGTCTAGCCAAGCATAATTTCCTCATGTGTAGTGTCGTCATTATCCTAACGAAAACAGATTGACGCCGTCGACCTTCGGAAGAATTGCAGTACATCCGCAGCATGCAGCTAGCGAAGAGTCGTTGTTGCGCAGCTTATTTGTGCAGCGTGGGAAAGGACGCGAGGCGTTGGATTGGCGAGCAGCGAGGTTGTACAGCTTCTTGGAATGTAACCAGCCCTTGTACTCTAGCGATTCCCTCGCCGGTCGACCAAAGAGGGACAATGGAGAAGCATCTTCTGTCAGGTGGTCTCAAAAAACAATGTGTGGCGGGTTCGACGGAGCGACGAGTAGGAAGGCAGGCACATGACGTTTGAGAAGAAGAGCAGTCGCCGCCTCTTTGGCGCAGAACAGACAGAAAGGAGAACGGCAGAACCCACATACCCTTGCGTCGACCCGCCACGTAAGCAGCGCTTCCCCCAGTTACCAAGCCCAGTACGTACAGGACATGGGATTCAGCATCCGACGTTGCATCTCGGGAACACGACTCGTATCTTCAGCGCATCGTCGAGGCGTCTCAGCCACACGCACCACAAGCTGAATGCTCCTGGAGCAGCGTCTACCAAAGAGTGTATCGATAAAGACTGCGACAAATACGCTCTGTGTCGCGTTGCTCGTCGCGTGCCAGAATGGGCTGTTGTCCGTGGCTTTGTGGTCGATGAAGTTTACGACCTGAGAAGTGCGACGTTCACGCTCTTCGCTTCCAAGGTTGTCAACTGCTCGCGCTAGAAAGCTGTGTTTTGATGCAGTACCTACAACTCCTTTGAGACCGTACCTCCAGGGTTCATTTGCGAACTCGGGTTAAGCACACAAATCCCGCATGTTTGAGCCGATGCGAAGTTGCGCGCGCATTGCACTTGTACCCTGTCTAGGTGTCCTTCGACGGCTGGACGAATCTCCATCTTCGAGATGCATGGTTTGCAATCGAAGTTCACCTATCATCGGCGGATCATCTGAATGCATACTAGGATTGCCTACGCGCAGATCGTCGCCAATGATTGGATATATCGAGACACTCCCGAATCACATTCCGGATCGATCTGCAGTGTGAGCAGAACTTGGTGCGTTTGACCGGAACATACAGCAGATGTACTGATGCACAACCTCTTCCATGTGTATTTCTGTCTTCCTGTTCCAGAGCGCATTCGCCACCAACAGTGGACGATGATCTCAAGGGATCAGCATCGTGACTGGATAGCTAGACAAAGTGTCAGCTCTATAAGACACGTCGCACCTCTAAGCAGTTCATCATATTCAACACATCAAATTACCCACATCTAGCCCTATGCTGCGAAGCAGTTCATCCGTACCGATCAAGTCACTCACAGTATCCTTATCCGAACTGCAGATAATATACAAATATGCATCTCTTCATCCAAACACCAGTCTTGTTTTCCACGCAGCCAAGAAGCTTGGAGCCTTCAGCTTACGAAGGAGCTGGTTTTTGGTGATGCAGCGCTCTAGCTACTATCTGAAATATTATATGACTACGAGGAGTACTACAATAAGATCAGACGACGGAATATTGCGTATGAGGTACATCAGGATCCTAAACTAAAATTAGATATTACTTCAAATCTTGTAAATGGTCCTCCTAGAAGACTCGTAAGATTTCAGAACCTTCGTGCGGGGCATCACCCAGAACCGGCTTCTTCGTACCTCTGTGTCCTCGCGAAAGCCCA
This sequence comes from Phaeosphaeria sp. A1 3.1a, assembly GCA_003501895.1. Classification (NCBI taxonomy): domain Eukaryota; kingdom Fungi; phylum Ascomycota; class Dothideomycetes; order Pleosporales; family Phaeosphaeriaceae; genus Phaeosphaeria; species Phaeosphaeria sp. A1 3.1a. The sequence goes on from QVXC01000004.1 coordinate 129,691, forward strand.
AAGTTCTAACTGCAATGCTGGCTATTCTACTAGTTTCGCGATTCCTTCATCAATGATTCGCCAATCTAGGGCGAAGTCTGAGGTCAGCATCGCAAGCGAAGCTTTTCGGCCCCCCGCTGCCCGACCAATTCGCTGTGCTGTGCGACGCCACGATAGACTAGATCGCTACTTATGTTATAAAGCGAGTCTAGATAATAGTACATGATGCCTGCGTATAACTCCAGATTCCCGGACTGCTCTGGGCCTTTCTTTTTCTTCTTTTGAGTAAAACGAGTATTGCCCTACATCCGCGATACCGATTCACTTGCCATACCATATGCTCCTCCTCGCGACGCTTGCACTGCTCGGTCCCGATCCAAGAGCGAAGATTGTAAAGCTCATACGCGATCGACATCACAGATTCGAACGAATATAAAGAGCTCGAGTACAATAAAAAGACCAAAGCAAAAGAAACATCAAACCCCCAACCATGAAATTCCGCAGCCTCCGCGACCTCGACAGCACAGATGGAACAGTCAAGCTCCAACACGACGCAAACACCTCCACCGAAACCATAATTCTCGTCCCAGCGCCCAGCCCTTCTGACCCCAATGATCCCCTCCGCTGGCCCAAGGCCAAAAAGCACGTTGCCTTCGCATCAGTGTGCGCATTCACGTTCCTAACGAACTATGCGATTGGCGGCCTCGCGCCCGCTTTCTTCATTCTGAGCATCGAGTTCGACAAGTCGATGGCTGAGACGTCGCATTTGCTCGTGTATCCGATCCTCGTGCTGGGGGCTTTCAATTTCTTTTGGGTGCCGTTGGGTGAGCCTTGATTTGGAGATGGATGTGAAAGGTCGCTTTGGCTAATGATTTGGGCAGCGAATTACTTCGGCAAACGACCTGTGTTCGTTTTTGCAAGCGGATTGCTGTGTGCATGCTATATCTGGGGCGCGATGGCGAAGAGCTTCGAGAGTCTGCTGTGGAGTAATATCATTGCAGCGTTTGCGGGGAGTAGTACGGAGGCGCTGGGTGCTGCGATTGTGAATGTGAGTCTTGATCGCGAGTGTTCGGTGTGGTGAAGGCTAACTGGATGCTGTCAGGACCTGTACTTTTTGCATGAAAGGGGGCAAAAAATGGGCATCTACATGTTTGTATCTCCTCTTACTTTTGTTTCTGCGATGCTCATACAGCCTTAGGAACGCGATTTCTGGCGGGAACACGCTTGGGCCGCTCATATGCGGCTTCATCGTCTCAAATCTCAGCTGGCGTTGGCATAAATGGATCGCAGTCATTTTGGTCAGTAATTTTATCTTACGGAGAAATTGAGGCACTGCTAATCTCGACACCCCTACTTCAGACAGCCCTAAATTTCCTATGTGTCGTTTTCTTCGTGCCAGAAACACGATACGAGCGTCACGAGCACTCTGCCAGTGATGATGAGGCCAATTCTCATACGCAAGAAAAGGCCGCCAACACCAAGTCTGTGAGGCGGCAATCAGAGGACTCCATCCAGCAGGTTCCGAGGAAAACGTATATGCAAGGACTCAGTCTTTGGTCCGATCGTCCCGACACAAATCTCATCAAGATGTTCTTCCGGTAACTATATATTAAAGTCACTTAATCGTTGTGATATGTCGCTGACGAACTCCAGCCCATTCCCAATGATCGTGTATCCAGCGGTGATTTACTCGTTCTTGTGTTACTCCATCTCGTTGGTCATAGTGGTCGCTGTCAATATCCTCAATCCGTTCGTACTGCAGGCGCCTCCGTATAGCTGGAAGGCCCAGATCAACGGCCTAATAAACATCCCCGGTCTGCTTGGAAACGTCTTTGGCGCGTGGGCTGGTGGTGAGTGTCCGGAAAACAAGAACGATTTGCAACCCTGACTGACTACGACCAGGTGATCTGGTGGACATTTGGTGCAAACGCCGCACCAAATCCAATCAGGGTATTTTCGAACCCGAAGGTCGTTTGTACATGCTCATCATTCCGTTCCTGCTTACATCAGCTGGCTGTGTTCTTTTTGGCTACGGAGTGCAGGAGACATTGTCCTGGGTATCTCTCTTCTTTGGCTACGGCCTGATATCTGTTGCTCTGACCGCGGTAAGTGAAAACTTCGCACCAACTACTCCAGTTATTATTGCTAAAGATGGCTTCATAGACCCCAACTATCACCATGGCGTACGTAAGCGACTGCGCATTGCCTATCAATAGCGACGCGTTGCTTCTTGTCAATGGCTTGAAGAATATGGTAGCATTTGGGTTCCTCTACGGCGTGGTTCCCTGGGTCGAGCAGGTGGGCTATGTCGATGCTTTCGGTACTATGGCTGGCATCTTCGTTGGAATTGTGGGCTTGGGAGGAATTGCGCTTTTAATGTATGGGGCGAGAGTCCGTCACGCATCAGCGCAGTGGAAGATCATTATGGAATAGCATACACGCGGTTCCAGTGTTTGAGCTGGCTTGCGAGCTGAAGCAGACTGTTAACACGTGGAGTCACGAGAGAAGAGGATGCGCGTGTCAAGCTTAACAAAGGTGGTTATGACTTCCCGGCTCGTTCTTGAGCTTGAGCTATGAGTCTGGTGTGCATGATTCCGATCTCTGGGATAATGACAGACTCAATCTCAAGTGCGGGCTCGCCTTGAGGCACTCCACTGCCGTCTGTGCTGAGAGACTCCTCTGCGGCAAAATCTTCCTTGTTGGCGAGCTGGTCGGCGGAGCCAACGAGAGATTGTACGCCAGAGAAGCTCTTTGCCCTGCGATTGCGCGGCACTCGTATCCATTTTTCACCATCCAGGTCTGAAACGAATACGACTTCCCATTTGCGCGTATGCAGGAGATTGCCAATGACGAGGTGGTGCGAATATCTCTTCAGCGCATATTGGGCCTTTTTCACGAGTATCGAAGGGTCAGTTTCGAGCTTGAAGCTCACAATCATAGCTTCAGGGGCCCATCCATCGACGAGCTGCTTAAGGAACTTGGGCACAGGCTCGAGATCGATGATCAGGCTCCTGCCCTCAGTGCGGGCCGCTGGGGGCTTCGCAGTGCTGCCGCCTTCTTGGGCACCAAGGAATTCCTCGTTGGACTGGATCTTGTGCTCGACCATGCGGTCCTTGGGGACGAAGAAGTCGGAGACGGCAGCGGCCAAGTAGAACATGGCCGAAGGCCCCAATGGGCGCATCAGCTTGGCGACCTCGCGCAGATTCCACAGGTACTCGGTGATAGTGACATAGGACAAAATCAGCAGCTTGTTCTCGTGCTTGACCTCGGCATACTGGCGCAGGACACGCAGCATCATGTCCTGGTGCTGGTCGTCGACGACGACCTGGCCGTCCTTCTCGCTCATGAAGTCGAGAAAGGAGCGCGTGTTGTGCGAGTAGTGGCGTGAGTAGGGCAGCAGCGAGAACTGGCGGTGCAGGAAGATGACGGCGTAGCCATTGGCGAGAAAGTTCTCAGCGCTCGTGGCTCCACGCGTGCCGGCAGAGAAGTTGTCGATGAAGCGCACCGTCTGCGCTTCCAGAGGCACAGTGGTGCCGCCTGAGGTGACGAGCACCAGACGGCGCCCTGCCTCGGCATGGCGGCCGATGAACTCGCGGGCAAGGGTTGTGTTCGCCTTCAGGTCCTTGGGCGGAGGTTCATTGGCGAAATAGTCGTTCTCCGCCTGCTGTGCGCTCGTGGCGACGCTGCTGTCGGGCATGGTGGTGGTATGCGCATTGTACCAGTCGTGGTTGTGTATCTCTGACAGGCCTCGCCATCATTTGGCGGGGTGGTGGGGTGACCAGCAGCCTCGGCACGGGCGGCACAGTCACGTGAGGCTATCCTCCTACACCCTTCTCGCAGTACGACGGAGCTCGTTTTTGGTCAGGTACCGCCATCTCATCCACTTGGGGCCTCACGCCAGTGTAGTCTACAACTCACCGAATGATATCATCTGGTGTCTTTATGCAATACTCTGTAGTACCTCATACCTACATTTGCAAGACCTCTGTGTAGTATCAACACGTTCTAGAACACCTGACTGAGGCGTGGAATGCAGGTCGTATAGCATACGGTGCATCCCAAAAGCAAGCTTTTTCGCACGCTGACTCCCTGGACACCGTCGCTCAGCATTACCGTCACCGCATCCTTACCCATGCGCAGGCCTCTCTTTCCTGCTGCTCTTATCTGTTCCAGGCCCTTCGCATCGGGACATGAGAATGGTTATCCCACCAGCCATTGGACTCCTCGGAGCTGGCTCTGCGTCACCCTGATACACGTCGCCTTCGTCAAGATTCTCGTGCCTGCCTCTCGTCATATTCTCGAACGTCCCTGGCCATCTTGCCCGGACCAATCATGTTGGAGCTCGCTATTTGATCATACCATAGCTGTTTTTCGTTACGTCTCGCTTGCTTATATCCCATATATCGCATTTCTTCAAATCATGAACACCTTTGCGCATCGTTCCAAGTCATTCTGCCATGTCGCTGCCCAATGCCTCGAGTTCCAAGGTCGCCATTCCACGATTACCTCAGAAACGCGGCGATCCCCAACGTAAGGAACATGTTATGCGTCCGGGCAGGGTCAGCCGCGCCTGCGCAAACTGCCGCGCCCGCAAGATCAAATGTAATGGTGCGAGACCAGCATGCGCGGCTTGCTCTTCAAGCGGCACAACATGCATCTATCCCTCGACCCGAAGGGACCGCCTCAAAACGTTTGTGAACTTGGCAACGTCTAGGAGTTACTGTTAACGCTAGTAGCGCCACCGGTCACAACCAGGACATGATCGAACTGCTTCAAAATCTTCGAAGTCAGGTCTCAGAAAGCAGTCAGCACCAGATCGACAATATCTTGGAATCAGTGCGTTCTGTTTCCCATTTCCTTTTATAGACGAACGTTCAATGATTAATGGTCATGAAGGTTTTCGACGACGTTACTGATGCTGCACAGAGTCTGCACCGACCTTACGGGAGACATGAGCAAGCAGATGAGCAAGCAGAAGAGCAAGAAGAAGAGCAAGCAGAAGAGGATGACCAAGGAGCAGCCACAATGCGCCCTGGAGACGTGGGCTCTGGGCAGAATTCTGGCGCACCTCCCGTTCCTGCGCCCAAAAGTGGCGGCATATATCAGTCAAGTCAGACAGCTCCTGATGCTGTGGAACATGGTGGTGAACCGAGGCTTCGACCCGTCAATCTGCGTTCAGATTCTATGCAAACAGATAAGACAGGCTTCTTCTTAGACGATGATCTACTGGACGTGAATACCGACGTTGATCCCTTCGAAGTGCCTTCGTTCTGGAAATCGGATAGCCTTTTTCGGACCTATCTGGAGAGCAGCCACAACCTCTTTCCGTTGCTGGCAAAGAAAACGTTCACCGATGACTTCAGTAAATGTGCGTATGGAAAAGTATCAGCTCTATCACTTGCTTGACAGAGTCGCTGTTCGTCAACTTGGACTCACCTGTATAGTACCAATGCTGACTGTCTTGCTGGACAGATTATGCTGCTCGAGAAAGCGGAGGATCATATCAACCCTCACGAGACTGGCAGGTACAACTGAACCTAGTGTTTGCGATAGCGTCTGTGCACTGCTCGTTCAGTTCCACGACCGGGAGCGAGAACGCGCACGAGCATTTGCTCTACCATGCGAGAGCATTGGCACTGAACGAGAAGAGGCCAGTGTGGTTCTCTCGCCCTAATCTCCCTCAGATGCAAACAATAGGTCCGTCATTCACCCACCACTTTTTTTTGAGCATGAACTGATTGCTCGCAGGGTTGCTATCCTTCTATTATCTGAGCACAGGCTTTATCGACCGGTGTGTCTCTCCGATCGCGCCAGCATATTGACTACTCACAATTCTCAGGTCTTGGGCATTGTCCGGGCTAGCATTACGTTTTGGTTTCGCCATCGGATTGCACAGCCGCAGCGAGGATTATGCCTTCGGCGCCGCCAGAAAGGAAGAAATCGCTCGAATTTGGTGGGCCCACTTTGCCTTAGAACGACTCCTGTCCGCCATGACTGGTCGTCCAAGTATAGGGGTCATCAGGAATTGTCCAGTGCCGCTTCCACTTTGCTTGTCGGCAGAGGATCTAGAAGACAGCATCGTCGAATCCCGGTCCAACACTGTTGCAAGTTATCCCGCTGATCAGACTTCTGGTTTTCCCAAGGGAACAAGTCCTGATGTCTCGAATTTGAGTCTCGAACCCGCCAATTCGGGTTCATACCTCAAATGCTTGGTTCAGCTGGGTGAGATCACGCAGGAAAGCCTTGCGCTATACGCGACAGGCCCTGTTGAACAAACGTGGCGCGATGTGCAAGAGGGTATCCAACAGTTGACTAGTGACCTCGAGAGATGGGTTTCCGTCCTCCCAAGCGGGCTGAACTTTCTCGAATCTGGCTCCCACATGCCCCGCCGCTATGCTCGTGAACGAAATTCGCTAGATATGCTTTATCATGGTACTGTAAGTGTCACTACTTGGAGTGCATAAAGACATTTCTGACTTTACATCCTGGTCTGGCAGATCATTCTCGTCACCCGGCCGTTTCTTTGTAGACACGATCGCCTCAACTCAACCCAAACAGCAGAATCGAATGAGTTGAGCAAGCATTGTGCTCTAGCTTGTATCGACTCAGCAAAATCTGTGGCCAGAGTCTTTCCCGAGGGCAGCGATCTTGATCTTGCGTCGCTGTACAATGTTGGGCCATGGTGGAACATGGCGCACATTTTGGTGCAAAGCTTCACTATCCTATTGCTTGAGATGATCTACGAGCCAGTACAGCTCCCACATGACCGTCGGGAAATTATGCTCTCCTTGAAAAAGCTGCTGCGATGGCTGCGGGCTATGCAGACCAATAGTCTCGTAGCAGTACGGGCATATATCATCTTGATGAAAGTCATCAGGGCTGTTGGCTCCAATACCAATATAGTAAGTTCACTAACCCCGCCACTCTTGTTGTATAATTTTGGCTTCACGGTTTCGATGCTGAATCCATTTCAACTTGAGTCATTCGTACCCGTCAACTAACATCTATGCCTAGGACGTCACAGACTTGCTTAGTGACGAAGAACAAGCAAGTTCCACAGCTCACACAAGCGAGGGAGGTGCTCCCGTAGCACATGACGCCCAAGACTTCGCTGCTTCAAATCACACCTTCGATCAATCAGCAGCCCCTAAAAGCCCGCCTCGACGGCCGACTCCCCTGCTTTCTACCCACTCGGTAGAATCAATATCTTCCACAAGCACTACCCAATCCGCGGCTGGATCGGTTGGACAACAAGACCCTAGCCGCAGCGCAAGCATTGCTTCCAGTTTGTACCTCGACCCGACCTTCGGTCAATCAGGCACGGGTACCCCAGCACTCTCGGGACTATTCGTCACAGTTTTCGATCAGGACAATCCGCTATCTAGACTGAGGGTCGGGGCAACCGCTATGGCATGATCTGAGTTCAGACTCCAAGTCGCGAAGCAATTCGCGGAGAGCGGACGTTTTGTTCAAAGGAGGTGGTTGGTCGTAATGGACCACGCTGGCTCCATCTGACCTCTGACGACAATCTACAAGTACTACAGCACACTTTCACTACACCGGAAGCTTTGTATCTCACTTATAAAAAGTAACGGAGCTATCTAAGAAGGTTTTTACTTCTGTTCCGCGTTGTGTTGGAGGCTACATACTCGTTTAGAAAGAGTTGGAATTCTATGTGCGGATCACCACTCAAAATCCGCTTGTTTTTTCGGTACCGAATACATACAACAATTGGAGAATGAAGACACGCAGTAATACAGTTAATTGCACGTCGATCCGCAGACCAGTAGCAATCACTTCTCGTTTCTACGCTAACCATAATTGTACCTCTCGCACTGCGAATGAGACTACTCAGTTTCAACATCGTGATCCTCGCAACAAGAGTGATCGAGAAGAATGTCGTCATGAGTATATGAAGAAGCTAAATTTGGTGATACATCGCACATGCCGTCAGGACTTTTGCAACTCTTCCAGAGAACTCTAGCAAGTTATACAAGATGTTCGAATCTCAGTAGAGAACCCTGATGTATCGTGCATACAATTTTCCGTCGTCTGATCTTATGATACAGCTTTGTATTGCTTCTTGTAGATTCATTATGTGTCCGATGGTACCTAGTGCTGTGCATCACTGGAAATCGGCTCCCTCGCAAATTCGCGGCTCATCAAGAACGACAGTCCATCCACATGGTGCAGATCCAGTCTTCGACCGTCCACAGTCCCGCGACAGAAATAAAAATCATCGCCATTCTGGCAGCTGCTTGTAGACAGGCGGGGATCGCACGACGATAACACGAGAATAAACGTTATTGCGGCTCGACACAGTCGCACCTTCTACATTCAGACTAGCGCTATGGAGACGGAATCGTGAACACGAAGCTTGGAGTAGCTTCATTTTGACACTGACTGCCGATACATCCTTCGCAAGCACATAGATGATCCTGTAAGTAAACTCTCTCTGAAACTACGTTGAAGACATTCATGGCAACATGACGGGACTCACGCCCTCTTTTCAACGAGGACAAGTGCAACAAGACCTCGTACTTGTGGACTTGGCTCATGACAGGGGACGGCAACATCCATTAACCGAGCAACGAGTCGAGCGACCCAACTTCCTCATTGAGCGACCCGGACACCGGCTCAATCTCGCCGCTATCAACGCACATGTCGCTCATTCGCTGCAGCAGCCTGGTTTGCCTCATGGTGCATGGATACACTGACAGGGTAGCTGCAGCGATGATGTCTATCATTGAAGCTTGCACAATTGCTCGAGCTATGGACTTTCCAGTTCCGCGGTAGCTGTGCGGACGGAGCGTATATAATGGATGGCCCATGTGCTGGTACGATGCGCGCTGCGTTGCCTCTGCTTGCTTTGAGTATCAGAGCGATTGAGCTCTCTGTTTGCAACAATGCCTCGTCTCTTCAATACTTTGGCCGGCCTCTCTCTGGCGTCAATTGCTCTCTCTTCGCCGCTACAACCTCGCCAGTATGACACCGGCAGTCCTTGTGCGGCCGTGAGTGCTTCCGCCGCGGCGCAGACTGCGACATCTGCGAGCGCGACGCCAACGGTATCGGCACAATTGGCATACGACTGCATTGTTTCGGCTCCTTTCAATCAGTCTGCGGCATTGGCTTTGGTGGATGGTGTAGTTCCATACTTTAAGTGGCAGAGTAACACGGTCTGGCTAAAAGACCCACCGGAGGAGTACGCAGAGAAAGTACAGCCGGGTACCGATATCTGGGGTAAGCTCGCGGATATTAGGTCAAAGGTCGTGGCTGGAGATTATGAGAACGAGTACGAGGTTTGTGCTCCAGTGATGCAATATAGGATGATCAAGCTAACAAAATTTCAAGTTCGGACTTGACCTCTACTTCGTCCTCCAAAGAACACACGACGGACATTTCGTATATGTACCTGACGTCGTTGGCAACGTTTTCAACTTTGCGCGCACGATCCCTCTGGTATCCGTCTCGTCAGATGGAAAAGAACTGCCAAAGGCTTACGTCTATGCGGATGTCCTGGCTGAGTCGTTCGGCAACGCAACGTTCACTGCGTCAGCTATCTCAAAGATCGACGGCCAAGATGCGAAGGAATACTTGGAGAACTGGGCACAGTACGGGTCGCTTCAAGATCGGGACGCCCTGTACAACAATGTCTTCTACGAACTTGCTACCGTGTCACTTGGCCCGGTCGGCTCTGGTATTGGAACATTCGCAGGATCTGGTCGAGGAAAATGGATCTATCCCGGCGCAGCTACGGAGCTCACTTTCGAGAACGGCACCGTCAAGTCCTACGAGAACTACGCCAGAGTCCTCGTCTCTCTTGCTGGCGTTACAGATGGCGAAAGCTTGTACAAGAAATGGCTGACTGGCCCGCCTCCTACACCCACACCAAGTGGCAACAGCACACCTTCTGCTACACCCACACCACCTCCGAAGCCAATTCCTGCCCCTGGATACCCACCACCAGTTATTCGTGAGATTCACAATTTGATTGGCGGTTACTATCTGGAAGACGAATACTCAGACGTCGCTGTCCTCTCCGTTCCATCATTCGTGGGCATCAGCGCGCAAGAGGAATTCCAAGCCACTGCTCAAAGTTTCCTTGCTTCCGCAAAGGCCGCAGGCAAGAAGAAGCTTGTCATCGACGTGTCAGCCAATGGCGGTGGTACCATCTTGCTAGGCTACGATCTTTACAAACTGCTGTTCCCCAACGATATCGATCACGCAGCAGCAGACCGGTTCCGTGCGTTTGAAAGTACCGACATCATTGGACAGAAGTTCTCTGATCTGGCTGGTACTTTCCCAAGGGCCTTGGTCAACGAGACAGGCAACGAAACTCTTGCAGAGCTCAATGACAACATTGCCTCGTCGCTTTTCAACTACCGCACCGACATCGATGTTAACGGCGAGAACTTTGAGAGCTGGGCGGACAAGTTTGGGCCCGGTCTCGAGCAGAAGGGCGACAACTTCACCAACCTTTTCCGTTGGAACCTGTCTGACGTACTGATCCCACTCAATAGCGGTGGCATCTATGTTCACGGCTACGGCCCGCTCTCGAACTACATCGAGCAGCCCTTTGCAGCTGAAGATATCGTGGTTGTAACAGACGGCTACTGCGCATCTACGTGCACCATCTTCTCCGAGCTCATGCGCCAGCGCGCCGGCGTCAAATACATTTCTCTCGGCGGCCGTCCCCGCTCAGGCATCACGCAGGCTGTTGGCGGCGTCAAGGGTACGAACAACTACCCATGGACCTACATCCAAAGCCTAGCCCAATACACCGTGACGGAACTTAACAGCACAGTTGAAGAGAGCGCAGAGCTCCGCGGCACAGAGCTAGGCGACTACTTCGACGACACAGTCTTCCTGCGCGCAACCATTGGTAACGCCATCAATGTCAACTTCCGCGACGGCATCCGCGATAATGACACGAGCAACGTGCCGCTCCAATTCGTCTATGAGCCCTCAGATTGCCGCATCTTATATACCAAGGCTATGACCATTGACGTTACTGCGATCTGGAAGGCAGTTGCGGACTCGACATGGGGGGGTAAGAGCCACTGCATTGCCGGCGACTTGGGCGGATACGCAACCAACAAGATGGCGAAGAGGGAGATGACTGTTCAAGATAAGGTGTTGAGCAGGAGCATGCATGCTTGGAGGAGAGAGTTGAGCGCTGCGGACTATCCCATGGATGTCTTCACTGATCTCCGGGATGGCAAGATCTACGGCGATGGTATCATGGTAAGTTGATGATGAACGAAATGTGAAATGATGACATTGCTGACTTTATATAGTACCCGTAGACGTGTTGCGAGGAATAATGCGGATGTCAGAAGTTTATGATAAGTTAGTATGTAATGAATCTGATGATATTGAATATCAAGTCACATATCAGCCATATTTTCATACCCTTTACGAAGCAGCTAGTATTTGGCGATGCACCATCCCATGTACGGACGACACAACTAGGAGTACCATACAGCGCCTTAACTATGCCAGATTCTCTTCAATGACCCAGTAAAGTACTACAGAACATTGCATGTACCGTAGTTATACATTTTCGGATATCTAGAACACATATCTGCCCGCTGATACATGGCCAAAGCGGTATGAGACGAGACGGTTTGAGCGGTGCATCACGAAATACGAGCTCTTTCGTACACGGTCTCGACACGCACGCCAACATAGAGTGAGTATGCGTACTTGTCAAGAGAATACTCGCATCTCCTCTCCATCCTACCTACCTCTACATCGCCTGTCAAATCAACCCTCACTCCAGCACCAGCACACTTATAAGCCACAGCCTGCGCGTCGCCCTACGCAGATCCTCAACGTCTAACGAAGTATATCACCTTCCTCCCGCAACCTATTTGCTGCCCTGCTCCTCTTTTCTCGACAACTCTACACGCCTAGTATTTCCCATGAATTCGCATCAAGCCACCATTCCTTTCTCAGATCGCTATGTATATTCTATTTCGATTTTGCTTAGCTTCAGCGTCTGCTTTTCCTTCGACTTCGCCACAACAAACTCAACAACAGGAGATCTACATTTCATTCTTCTATTCATTCTGTACCATCGCAAAGCAAAGCAAAGCAAAGCAAAGCAAAGCAAAGCAAAGCTCATCAGGCTTGCAGCACGTAACGTAGTGTTACAACTTATTTCCACCAGCCACCATATCCGACTGCGTACAAATCCAAGACGAGCTAGGAGATGACGGGATTACATAAAACAACCGTCTACATTCATTGATTGGCTGCGGATTGAATACTTCGTCTGTGCAGTGCGATCACCGGCGCTGATTGGCCGAGGGGAAGAAGTACTGACATCGAGTTGGGAAACTTTGTCTGCACTTGGCTTGTTTGTGGTCTCAGCTACACATCACAGACAGATAGTCATGTGCATAGGTTCTTCTGCACTGGGCATGGTTGGTTTGTATCTCAACTACACAGGGGATGGAAATGCCTTGAAAGGTTACATATTGCAGATGGTCATGCGCGAGGGTCTTCCTGCTCGGCTAGTTAAGACGTATAGAGTATGTGGTATCGATTCTGGAGATACATTACTCTGCATTGGCATCGAGGCCTGAGGTCCTTCGCCTACGGGATACGCAATCCTGCGGAGCATGTCCGAAGAGTGCATACACCCCTCTCAGGAGCGCATATATGCATCTCGAGTGCACGCCTACATTTCATGTTGAGTCACAAAACCATGGTTTAGGGGTGTGTCGACTTGTGCGCCTTACTGTGGTTCGCATGCCTGACCTACCTGCAAGCGAAATAGACTGGCATCTAGACCACCCAGCACCACTCCGTGCCAGACAGTTGCTGGGACAGCGTGGTATGAGCTACGGTGAGTTGGGGAGTGGCTAGTTACGGAGCTTACCGTGCCTCACAAGAAATTGTGATCTATTTGGTTGCGGACAAGGGGATGAAACAGCTTCCTCACGGCTAAGGTAAGGTTCCAAATCGTAAGTTATCAGCAATGTACAGCAGACGCATGTGTATAGCGAGCGGACCGATAATCGATGCGGAGTCTAGACCGCGAGGGCTCGGTTGGGTCAACGCCTGATAAGACACTGCCACTTTCATGGTCCGATGGCTGCAGCGCAACAGCTGGTAACAGCAAGCTTCGATGGCGGTCTCAAGTGTATGCAGACATGTCCTTGGATGAGGTGTGGACAGCTATTGCCTCTTCTCGGAACTATGCGTCCCATGGACATCGTGGGCTGATCGTGCCACTGTCAGCTGAGCAAGCGCCCGGCGCATAGCAGTCTGCAACAAAGGTCTGGACGCGCCACACTGGCCTCGCGGTTGGGTTTGCGATAGAGTAGGTAGAAGGATGAGGACTGCGCCTGATTGATTCGTCACGAACGGTGGTAATCTCATCACGGTTCGAGGGAATGCGACAATGCTGGACGGGAGGGTGAGAGGATAAGCATGACCACGGCGGGAAATGAAGCCCAGAGAGCGGCGTTGCTCGGAGTGCATCTGGAATGCAGCTCTTTGGGAAGGAGATTGCGGGGATGAAAGAAGTCGAGCGCCCCAAGAGGTAAGTTCTGGATGGTGGTTTTGGTGTGGCGATGTGAATTGAGGGGTCCTGCAGAGTGAGGGCCTAGGCCCTTGCACGGTACGGGCCGTGAAACTGAGGCAGCGACGTTGGGCAAGGCAACACAGGGCAAGCTGCGGTCACACACAAACGACGGCGCCGGTGCGTCCAGGGCAGCTGGCCAGGTCATGGCTGCGGCATTGCGGGCGTTGGGGGGCGCGGTGTTTGCGTGTTTGGTGGGCGTGGCTCCGGCGCCGGCGGCGGGGCATTCGGTGACCGGAAACAAAATGCGCGCGAGGTTTGAGGGGTTTATGTGAAGCTCGCGTGAAGCAGTCCCCAGCCTCCGGTGAGTTGCGCAAGCAAGTGCGTTGCCCGGGCTGCAGTGCTGCAGTATTCGGGCCCTAATTGCGAGGCAGTGCACAGTCAGCATGCCCAAGGCCGCGAGCTCCCGGCGGCACGGAGAGGCATGTTGTGCGTGTTGAGAACTTCAGAGGGTGCGCAGTCAGGTGACGGTGGCGAGAGACGAAGGTGTTACACCAGACATGCGGAGGCGGCGGAAACCTGCGTCTTAGGCATTAGGCATTAGGCATGTCTGTGGCATCGAGATGCAGTTTGGCAGCTTTGCCGTGGCCGTTTGCGACAGAGTGCGATCGCGATGGTGGGTTTCATTTGCGGGCGTGATTGGCGGTGGTGCAGAAGACATAGCCACTCTAGATCGGACTGGACGCGTAAAATCTCGCTCTTCCGGCCATCGCGCCCTCTAGGCAAACCCTTTGTGACCCACCGCCGTGGCATCGCCATGACTGTGTCCCATGCGGCCAATCACGCCCGCCGCACCTGTCCGCGCATCCTGGCTGGCCTGCGCCCGGCTGCATCGCTCGATGGCGCTGCTAGCATATGTATATCCTGCGATCCCGCCTACTCAGATGTGATTCAGCGGCCCCGTCATCCACCTTGCGACACGTATCCGCAAGACCATGTACGCAGATCACTCACCCGACTACCCTAACGTGGTTTCTGCCCTGGCTCCTCCTTGCTACTTCAGCATCCAAGTCCCGGCCTCGTCTTCGCACTTCAGTCTCGAGACGCCCAACATCACTCCCGTCCACGAATACACGGCCACCACCTTTGCCGATCCGAGCAACCCACTGTTGGCCTTCCGTCCAACACCCGACGAGTTTATGTCGAGCCCTTCGGACGCTTCGCGTCTCCTCCAACTCCAGACCTCTGCTGCCCACCGGCCCACTGCCGAGCCACTTCAACACAACGCAACCACGTCGTCAAGCAACTCCAACCACTCAAACTCGTCATCGTCGTCTTCTTCCCGCAGCAGCAGCACCTCCATGTCACGGTCCGTCATCAGCTGCTGCCGGTGTCGACGCGAGTCTCTCATGGGCATGATCCAGTTCAGCACAAACACCTACTACTGTTCGCATTGCGCCCGACTGGTCGGCTACACTGCTGGCTGAAGACCTTGCTATTATTATCACTTGCACCACAAATTATCACACACCACTACACGTCCTTGTAGCCTTTGCTACATCCAAGCCTACCTGATTGGCTTATACATGGACACCATGTGTCACCTGCGCACGCCGTATTGAAGATTGAAGAGGAAGGAAAGAAAGAAAGAAAGAAAGAAAGGGGAAGCAGAACAAGTCCGGAACATCAGTCGATTACCGACGAGATGAAAGACTTGAGGCCGGTTGGCGCGGAAGAGGATGGTTGCAGAAAGATTGCAACCCTGGAACAACCAGAAGACGGTCTTCACCTGTGCGCTGAGCGCTGCACGACAGCTGGTCTGATCATGAGCCACTCTATGATACCCCATACGGCCGAACTTGTATAGATACATAATGCGCGCTATACCATGCGCATGAATAATGAAAGCGGTACAACCCAAGCCGTCCAGTCTTTTCAAGTGACAACTGCAGTGATTTTTTTCGTCGCGGATGCTCCGGTCTGTAACATACCCGCCCAGCACATTTTGTGCAATATCAATAAAGTGCTGTCCATTAATCAACCTGCTGCCAAGCTAGGCGCGGAAATGCGAAAATTGTACGATCCGACGATCATCGGAAACCACTAGGGATTACCATAAACCCCGTGGCGCGCGCACTTCTGCTCACACTAGGCCTACATCGGCGATGGTCTACGCTGCGACTGTACTCTCGTACGTTAAAGACAAGCTCACCATCAACCCAAACAACAGCACGCATGTAGCTGTAGATAGCCATCACACACCTCACCCACAAGACACGATCACAACCTCTCAGCTCCCACCCATCCCATGGCGACAAGCCCAAACAAGTCTCAGCAACCCCACCTCCCTCTAACCACACACACAGCCTGAGACATGCCTCACCCGCAACCACTACTCGCCCATCGCGGCACCACATACCTCATCGTCCGATCCCCAACGTGCGCCCGGTCTGGCCATCGCCACCCCCAAGACGGACTCATCATCCCGCGCACATCGCATTCTCACATCTCGATGGCAGATTCCCATCTCTCTAATGATCCGGAGTGGCGTCCGCCAATCAACGGCTCTGCACGCAGTCTGCGCCATCGTCGATAACGAGCATGTGGGGGATCGAGCAATGACGGTCGCACGGAGCTTTGCGCGGGCACGCACTGTTCTTGGGCGATGATCCGCGGGCTTGATGCAAGGACTACGAGGGGCGAGGCGGGCCTTATTGGCGGGAATGAGAAGGGAGCGTTGGGTGGGCTTCGATGAAGGCGCGGATGTGAGATGCGCGTGGCGTGTGTAGACTTACGCGAGTGAGGACGACGACTGACACGGCCTTGTTGCTGAGGGAGTAGTGCCGGTTTCTCGTGTTGTGTTTGTGTAGTGCAGTGTAGTTGGTGGGGCTGGCAAAGGGGGAATCTTCGATGTTGTTTTGCATCGAGGATCGCGTTTTGCACCTAGGGGGTATTGGATTTGTGAAGCAACTCCATCGAAAAAGGCTCGTGCGGAGCCGTTGGGACATCGATGAGGCTCTGGAGAGGAGCGGATGGGATGGGATTGTTCGAGAATCGCAATTGGGTGACCGTTTCATGTCAAGATCAGAGCCGGTCGATCGCACTACCATCTCATCAACCATCATCATGATCACCATCCATCAACCAACGTCATCTTCAACACTGCAACAACCACTGATCGACACACCAACAACAACAATAACGCACACACATGCGAACCGCATACCAAGCACTTGATCCTCCAACTCCCCGCCCACCTGACCACACATCCCAAACCCCCCTTTTCGGCCCTATTCATCTCCGTTCGTAGTCACACGCCCACCCAAGAAAAAAAACCAGGCACGGAGGTTTTTCCCTGATTTTCAGACTAGTGCAAGGGTAGCCCCACGGGCAAAAAACTGTCAAACCCCGATCGACGATGCAGGGCTACATCGGTGATCTCCCGTTAAGCCCCACTTGAGCCGAGGGAGGCCGGATGAGGCGCGGCGATGGGAGAACGCATGCACGCATGCACGCACGCGATGGAAGGTGGAAGTGGAAGGAGCGTGGGAGTGGAAGGTTCGTTGCCTCCGCGGAGGGAGAGAAGAATCGGATTTTGGGATGACGATGGTGATGTGTGTGTGGATCTCCAGGTAGTCGGGACGCGTTTCGCGATGGTGGCTTATGCTCGAAGGATTGATTGTACATGTAACCTCTGCGTGTACACAGTATGTATTCTTCTACATACACCACACACAAAGGAACTGCACCGCACTTGCACAAAGAAAGATTTACAACATCTAATCCCTCACTCACCCATAATCCGCCCGAGCAGCATCCATCCCCTCCCCTCCCCTTCCTCCTCATCGCCGCTCTCATCCACAAGCTCAAAATCCCACATGCAGTCCCCGAACCCATCGCACACGTGAATCCCGCACCAGCGCCGAAATCAACTTCCAGCGGAACTCCGCCCTCTCAACGCCACACGCACCGAGGAAAAAGCCCAGCATCGCCTTTTCCCAACGGCCAAATTCGCCCTCTAGCGCGTTTGCCACGTAGAGTATGCCCGAGGCAGGTTTTTGAAAAGATAGTGTACATGCTAGGGCGCTAGGTATGCTATCGATAAGTAATCACTAATCGCACGTTCGTGCCGATGTGCGCATTGGTTCGATGCGATGCGTTTAGGTTATCGATTGGGGCGGGAGAGGGGAAGCTAGTGGGTAGTGAGTAGTAGGTAGGAATGTGCTCCGATGATGAGTTAAACTTACATATAATATGGCTTAGAGTTCGGGAACTGGATCTAGTGTTTCGCGATGGACTTTGAGCTATCGATAGCTCATTACTCGGGTCTGTGTTTGCTAGATTTTGCTAGGATTAAAGGAAGAGAAAAACAGGTATTTGAAGGCTGGGGTCTTGGATATGAGGGGAAAGTTTGTCTTTGGAGACGGGTTGTAGTAGAGTGAGAGTTGAGGTTCATTTCGAGTAGGCTTCTTGTGCGATGAGTGGCTGCCGAGGCTCATGTGCGAGGGAGGAAATGTTTGCTAAATCTAGGATGACAAGCCATCTACGAAGGAGCCGGTTTTGAGTGATGCACCGTGCATGGGGTCAGTAAGCCTACGAGTCTTCTAGGAGGACTCTAGACACGATCCATGTGAGATTTAAATCTAGTGAAGGGCTCTAGTTTACCCTCGCAGGCAATATTCTCTCGTCTGATCCGATGATATACTGTCGTAGCACAGTACTCCTAGTAGACATGGAGTGTTTCAGGTGGTAGCCAAGGTGGTGCATCACCAGAATTTAGCTCATTCATATCTCGTCTGCCTGACCGAGAAGAATCACCGCTTAGGAAGTGCTATTCGTGTACTGAGTGCATTTGAGTGAGATTTGAGAGCCCGGTGGGGGTATGAGTGTCGACTTATCGATATTCGACGAGATCTATTCATGGTAGCGAATGACTCCATAATCATAAGCCAGACCGCTGCATGCATGCATGTATAACATCAAGGAAGCTTTGAACGATGTGCTGGGATGTTGGCAGTGGGCGAGATATTGGAGGCATGAATGGTGCATACCTCGGTGAAGCTCATAAAGTCTCAATGAAGGAGTTTGCATCTGCAAAATATATCCATCATGACACAAAAGACCTTGGTGGTGCATGCACCAAGCGGCCCCAATGCGCCAAAGTTCTGCGAGATCACCGAGGAGATGTGAAATTACTCGATGGTTGGAAGAGAAGGGCAAAGCGATGATATGGACAGTGTTATCTTTGTCTACAGGGTAAAGTAAGAATCGCAAATAAGGTGAAAGAAAGCTGATACGGAGGCACACTACATCCAGCATCTTATTGGGAGGCACTCTCTGTGTCGTTGATAACATGAGAAACTGTGGGAGTGAGAATCACAGTGATTGACCTATAGTACTTCGGAAGTATAGTGAGAGACCCCGGTACATGGACATATTGCTATTGGGTTACGACGTGGCGTAATGTCTCAATGGAGACCCGTCTCCTTCATATGGTTCTCAGTCACGCGCAAGCTTTGGACGAGGTATAGTGTGCTGTGCTAGAAGTGTGTGGATGTAACTTGTGTTTGCTCGGAATGCGACAGCGTTTGATCCTACAATACGCTCGTTGACGTCTGAGGGCTAGTCAAAGTGAACAGTGACTCGATTGCAAGAGGTCTCTTGCACATGAGCACCCATCATGTTTTGTCAGCTGAAGCTGTCTTCTTTACAGCCATGATCTTGCGGCTGTTAACTCACTGTGAGCTTGACTCAGTATCGTGTGCACGAAGCATACTCTGGTGCCAACCACCAGTTGATTCGTCCAGGGCCATATAATTGTAGTGCTGCCCACCTTCAAAGCTATCTCTCTCGGTTGAGACATGCTTTGTTATCCACCCACAATCCTCTCATTCTGTTCACTCTCGCGCGCCTCGACGTCCGGAGTCCGCGTATAGTTGTCGAAACTCTCATCAGACAACCCCACTACATCTTTTAATCTTTCGTCAGCTTGTGCGCACAATTGCTATGCACGACCACAAGCTTCTCTAGATTTTTATAAGTCTGCCATCCTCTTGTCCACCCTTCCCTCATCATTCCCGGCAGCCCGGATCCTTGCTGACGCGTCCGGCGTCGATTATGTCGCGCAGTGGGTCGAAGGAAGCACGCGGAACCCAGCCAGACGGCTCGCAACGTGGTAGGAATGCTCCGGGGCGGCAACGGCGCGTCGACGGATGGGCGGGTTGCAGGATTCGGCAGCTGAGGGAACGACGGTGACGCGTTGATGGAGCTGACTGTGAGCTAGCTGTGAAGTGGATCAGCAATTCCGGGAGATTATAATGTTGAAAGAGCATCTGTTGCTATGCTTGACTCGAGGTTGTGGGACTCGGAGAGCTCGATCACGGTCTGTTCGTGATGGGTTGGAGTACCTCGGGGGTTTGTGAAGTATTGAACACCCCTCTGAGGGCTGTCTAGAGACGACGTAGATTGTTGACATGATGCAAGAACGGTGGTGCAGAGTATTCTGCAACGACATTCGAACACCGCATATGCCGCAAGCAGCTTGGAAGATGTCGCAATGTCCGACGATTGGGCATAAGGAAGGAGGATTGCATACAGCTCGCAAGGCATCGAGGCCACAACTGTCCATCAAATCACATGGCGGCCTCTCTATCTCTCAACAGCCTCTCGAGCCCAAGCTCACTCACCGCGGCATCACCAACCCCTGAGCTCATCGGGTCCCATTCAAGCGAACAAGCCACACAGCGCGCTGAGTGATCAGCATAACTGACGCACATCTCCGGCGCACAGCAAACCGACCCATCCCACCGTCTCAACAAGCTCACTTCCAGCTCAGCCGCAAACACTCACTGTACGAGCATGTACGAAAAGAAACACCACCCGTTCGTATACGCATGACTGATCAACCATACCCCAAGACAGCACACATTGAAACGCTGGCCTGCTCCAGACCACCAATCTCCACCCCCCTTGCTCGCGTACCATACCATGCGAGCAATAGGCACATGCAGCACCGTCGTACACATCGTATAATCAAGCTCGCTAACACCCTCCCCCCCTTGTGCTTCTTGGTTGCTGATCCAAT
This sequence comes from Phaeosphaeria sp. A1 3.1a, assembly GCA_003501895.1. Classification (NCBI taxonomy): domain Eukaryota; kingdom Fungi; phylum Ascomycota; class Dothideomycetes; order Pleosporales; family Phaeosphaeriaceae; genus Phaeosphaeria; species Phaeosphaeria sp. A1 3.1a. The sequence continues at coordinate 150,285 of QVXC01000004.1, forward strand.
CCAATCCCGCACCTGCATCTCATCCACATTGCCGACGTGCACATGCATCAGCACAACAGCAGGGTGCGGAAGCCGCATGCGCGATACCGATGGGGTGGGTTCATTGGCTACACGCCGGCGGGGGTTGGTTCGGGGTCCGCGAGGAGAAGCAAGGTAGATGGCGTCTGGCTGCTTGAGAGCGAGCGACCTGCGGCGTGGAGAGTGCGTGAATGCTTACTGAGCGGGGGACTGTGTATGTACCCCCTGAAGTAAGGAGGTAGTCGGAATAAGGCAAAGAAAAGTAGGGCAGAGGTAAGGTTTCGTCGCCTTGTTCCGCGCAGCAGTGCAGCATCGTTTGTAGAATGTCCTTCAGCCGCGCAACCAAATCGAACCCAACAATCCCAATTTTGTGACATTATCATCTAAACTGTCACGATCTTCCAGAACCGTGTAAAATCAGCATAGAGCGTAGTGATTCAATCCCGCAGCCTGGCCCCAAAACCCTCGCCGCGTTGAAATGAAAGGCAACCCTCCAACGCTTAGTGATCAACGACCTGAGACAGACTACACCCAACCCACCGGTGCAGTCCCTGTTCTTGCAGCACTTGAGCTGTCCGAGGTAACACATGAGCAATGTGGCCACACCGGCGTTCACATTGCAGCTCTTGTTCGCCGGTCACGCCCACATGCCGTCGCCAAAAACTTGCGGCATAGGAGCAGGGGATATTGTGAAGTGCTGGCGTCTGGAATTGCTTCGAGACTAGCACGTAATGTGTACGTCCCCTGTGAGCGATCGGATATAGCTACCCAATGACATATTATTGCAACACGCTATATGAATTAGAGTGACATTGTTTGGCTGCAAATAGCATCGCGAGCGGCTCGGCTGCTGTGCCGACGTTGGGAGAGTCGAGACCATACATGGGATGCTAGCATGTGTCACATCGTCAGCACCTATTTCGATTCCAGTAGCCGACTGCTCTGGCTTCTCACGACGGCATCACGGGATGGACATATGCTGAAGTAAGATCTTGGTCATGCCGAATGATGATAAAATTGGTATCTATTGCGCGAACCGAAGGAGATGCAGAGATATGACAAGATACGAGATTGAGGTTATGTACATCCTGAAGTGGAATGTGGTGGTCGACAAGATAGGCTCATCACAGACTGAAGCCGATGTTGAGTAGTTGCCGACTCAGCTGTTCGGCATCCAAGAGCCGTGAGGATGCCATACTGTGACCGAGGCTCTCTTCTTCATAACCGTTGTATGCTTTTGTGATGACGGACTAAGACATAGTGTATTTGGGATTCTGAATGAGTAATCGCCTGGTTGGCGCAAGGGCCTTGTGAAGATGGCGCTAGTGTGACACATGCTTCACATAACGTGTGGCGAGCACAATGACTGCCATCGGAGCTCACGCGCGCACTTTGTTGAGATCTATGTTGTGCGTATCCGTTACTTTGATCGTGGTATGTAGGCGACTTATCGTATGCCGCTTTGGGGCGATACAAGATGTGCCAGAGCACGTCTGGGGCGATGAAAAGGGGTGTCGTATTCGTGGCACGGTTGCCTGGAACGAGGGTATAGTAATGTGGCGAGGAGCCCGAGTCAATGTGGCTTCGGCTGGGGCCCATCGAGTGCCGTCTTGCTACCGCGAACATTGCGATTGCACGATCTTAGACAGGCTGAGGCTCATGAAGATTGTGGCAAGGTTGTGGCGATGTGGTACGGAGTTGAGCGAACAGGCCGTGAAAGGTAGCACAAGGCGAGAAGGATATACGAGGAGACAAGGTTTGTTGCCCGCAAGGATGACACTGAAGATCAATAGTACAGTCTTGAGTGCAACCATGCTACACAATCCATCGTGATACTTGTCGTGAGTGGCAATAGACAGACGCAATTCAGCCCCCTGTACCTACTGCATCTTGAGCTACAGTATCCAGTCTACTGCCCGACTCGACCAGCTGCCGTGCTGCTGTCTGGATGGATATGCTCTCCTGTCGCATAGTCTGGAGAGCAGTTTCCAGACACTGTGTTCGAGCTCGAAGACGACCGACTTCGGCGCGCAGAACGTTGATGGTTTCCGAGTGGGACGCACTAGGCGTGGCTGATTTGTGAGAGTGTGCCACTGAAGACACTCCTGGACTGGCGATTGCAGGATGATCAGCCTCGGATGGTGTCTCTTCTGTTCCTGTAACCATAGCTTCCTCGAGCAATCGAATTCTCTGTTCAAGCTCAGCTCGCTCTGCCTCCCATTTCTTCTTGTCCTCAGCACCTTGTCCTTGCAACTTGTTCGCCATCTCCATGATGCGCATGTACTGAGCGCCATTTGCAACCAACTGCCGCCGTGCTTCGTCCCTGCTCTCTTGGAGATCTTGCACCTGAGTCTCCAAGGCTGCCACCTGGATGTATAGCCTTTCTTTTTCGTCTGTCAGACTGTTGATCTCGACATCACTAACTTCGAACTTTTTCTCGAGTGTGGCGCATTTAGTCCTTTGACGCTCAAGCTTCTGCAACAGGCTATCATATTCGCGTTGCAAGGTCTGGAAGGCAAGTGTCTTCACGCTGATCTGATGCTGCAGGTCTTGCAGATGGGCGCTTTGTGCAGAAGCCTGTGCTGCAGCCGAAGGTGGAGACATGGAGGGTAGTGTTGGTGCGCTCGGGAAAGTCAGCGAAGATGGGGAAGGAAGGATAGTCGCGCGCATGGGCTGTGGGGCCTGCATAGGCGATTGTGGAGGCATGAACGCAGAGCCGGGTGATGATACGGAATGATGCGGCGAGTTGCCCAAGGAGCTCATCTCGCCGCCATAATAAGGGAGTCTTCGTGGTTCTTCGGGTATGGCGCTTGGATGCGTGAAGCCGTGGAATCCATGAGGAGCGCTCGAAATATGTCGTGATGGCGGTGACTGCTCCTCACGCTCCTCGAGATGATGCTGATTTCGCCTCATACCTGGCTGGTGGTATGGTCTTTCTTGGCCACGTGGAGCTTGACAATCAATGTACTCTTGCAGAACAAGATTTGAACATTGCACGAGGTCAAGCGCTTGTTGTAATGCCTCGTTGGCGTCTAAATGTTCGGCTGAAGGAAGCTGCAAGGCATGATCAGTATTGCAAGCAAAAGCAACATCAACGCAAGGCACTGGTCGTGAGCTGAACGAGATAACCATATGCGGTAACTTACTTGCTTGGATGAGTGATGTTCTGTCTGGGTGACAGTCTTTACCTTATAATCTAACAAGTTCAGTTCTGCGGCAAGCCGGCGCACCAAAGCGCGGGAGGTCAAGCATTCTTGACCCCGACAATTGGATGGACAACAAATTCGCGCCCCTGCTGCATGAGGCGCTGGGCCAGTGCCGAAAATTGGCCGGTGCACTTCGCTTCCAAGGGGCGGAGGGAAAGACTCCAATGCCAAAGTCCGATAACCGTCGATTGGGCGCTCTGGGACGAGTTCAGCTCAGTACATGCTGTATAAAGAAAGGGATCTAGCAAGTTGTGGACTTATTGGCCGAGCAGAGTCGCGCGCTAACCCTCGCGAATCGCGCGTCTGTCCAGTGCGCCAAGATACAGACGGGCAGGAGTGGAGTGCATACCTGTGTGATGACGGTGGTCCTGCCAATCGGGACGCTGTAATACATTGAAGAGAGACTGGGATCTCGGCCTAGGGTCGTCTGGAGGCAGTGGCAGCTGTGCGTGAGTGGACCCTTGCTCCGTATAGGATCTAGTCGATTCTGCTGATGGGATGCAGGACGATGTGGAAAGTGGTGGTAGTCTGCGCTGGTCCAGTATTTGTCTGTCATGAGAATAGAAACCGGCTTCGTGCGGGAGAGGGGAAGCTTGCCGAGAACGGGAGACACCAGGTGTTGCAGCTGTACGGTCCTGACGCTTGGTTTGCTGATCATCTGGGATATTGCCTTCCCATGGTCGTTTCCTGCTTGACTGAGGTTCCATGAGTGATATCAATCCTCGAGCAGCGGATGCACCCTCCTCGTAACGCCATAAGATATGATGCAGCCTCGTCGTGATAGCGCTAGCATCGTTGCTTTTGGCGGTCCATGACTAGGCTGGAATGCTGTCGTGATGTTGCGTGATTACTAAGGTTGGTCGGATGTGTGAAGACCAGCTTGGCGAAGCCAGGTAAGAGTATCCTTCCCTGTATCCCGGGACGCGTCCAAACGTTTACTAGCCAGCAGACGAGGAAGCATAGGACGGTAGACACGATGTTGCTAGACAATGAGCAGGGTGTTGTTCGTGGTGGCCGCTACAACACTGTCAGAAGTTCCCGAGAGGCCGCGAGATCGTCTGTGCACTTGAGGCCACCAACGGATCGGTCAGCGCCACTGCCGCAACGAACGCGTCCTCCAGGAGTAATATAAGACGCCGTATCCGGTCTTGCAGGCGGCGTACCACCAAGGACGGCCGTGTGTACTGAATTGACTAAAAGCCGGAGCTGAGTGAACGAGGCTTGCACAGGAGACGCACGTTCCTGCAATACGTCGAACACGACATTAGATACCCAAATATGCCGGTGCTGGACATGGAAGCGGCAATTGCCAGAGAGAGAATTGGTGGACACCGCACTGGAACTGCATAAGCTCCTTGCCACGAACGAGGTTGAGGAGATGGAGTGATGAGTAAGAATGCTTGGTAAGATTGACGCCCTACCCTTTTTGGCTTCGGCGTTGATCAGCAACAGCAATATACTTGATTATTGACGACACGCAACATGAGCACTAGACATATTCGATCCACACGCATATGGCAGTCATGTAAGTAGTAAGAGAAACGTTGAACAAGATTTATGATCATGAGGCACCGCACCTACGGCACATCGCGGGAGGGCCAGAGGTGCATTCCCGCCCTGCTGCACCACGCGGAAAGCTCGGCGTACTATCATCTATGAAGAAGGTATCATGTGCATGTGTCGATACATGTATGGACTGTGTACTTTGGCAGACAATTCCTCGGCATCCCTGTCGATCTCCGACGTGTTTTGCTCAGTGGCCGTTGTAAGCCACCACGTTGATCACAACTTGCTCGCGCCAGCACGAGCTGCGTTCATGATGGCTGCTTATTACTCTCCGTGAAACATGCAACAGCGTACCCATGCCGATTATGGTCCCTGCAAACGCGTGGCTCGGGTGTTTCCGATCGATGATCACGCCGATATTGTCTGAACATCTGGAAGATGAACTGCCTAACTCCGCCACGCCGCAACAACATCATCGGTATCCACTGAATAAGAGCCGACATCCTGGGCGATCGATTGTAAACGGGTTTCCACCCATGTCTTTTCCCTTGCTGCAACGCTAGACTCAATGACTTGCATGAGTTGCAGTTCGTCCGAAAGTCCCGTCAAGAGTGCTTTGCACGTCTCCAGGATAGAGGCGATGCTTGAACCTTGCAAAGGCTCTCGCACCTGGTCGAGGTCGCGTGCAAAAGATGTCACTTTCCGTGTCAAAGTGGCGACCTCACCTTTCCAAGAGTCACCGAGGTCCTCGATAGACCGCAAAGACCCGTTGCGGTCTATGTCAGTGGCTCGTTCGGTCCAAAGGTCCTCCATTCGTGCCGCCCATCGTTCAAATTCGCCGACAAGACGCTCGAAACGACCTCCCGGTTCCAGAAGAGATGGAAGTTCGTGCAGCGGCCCGGACAGGATCTGGATGTATTCGATCAAAACATTTGATGACGTGCCCTCAGACCAGGCAAGGAGTGCTTGTAGGTTTTTCTGCTCTCGGCCTGCTCGCTCATATTCGAGCATAGCTTGATGTAGGCTTGCCACTTCCTCGAATCTCATGTGTAGAGTTCGCTTCGCGCTGAGGTGCCATTGCTGGCTCACTTCTGAGGATGCAGCGTGCAAGAGATGAAGCTGGAGCAACTCCGATTGCAGGCTGATGATTTCGGGTGGCAGGATGTTGTTTGCTGGAGTGGGTGCAGGATGTAAGAATGTTGAAGTTGGTGCCTTGGTCGTCTTCCGTGGAGTGAAATGCTGCTGCAAAGTAGAGAATGCAGGTCGCATGGTCTTCTGGGGCTCATCTTTCGGTGCCTCTGCACTCTTCATCTTGATGCTTGTAGTGCGACTCAGCCCCGCAAGCCTCGCCGAAGCTCTCTGAGGAGCGTTGGCTGCTTCGGTGGACACAGTGCTCGACTTGGCCACACTACCAGCTGTAGGTGCAACAAGCATAGATCTCGTCGCTGTAGAAGAGCCTCCAGCCTGACCAATCACATTTCGTAACCCTGAAGCATTGCTACTGGATTGAGTTCGGGCATGCGTTGAGGCAAGTCTTGATTGAGTTGATTGAGTTGGTTGAGTCGACGGAGCTGGTTTCCGTAAGGATTTCGACCTACTCAAACTGGCCGCCTGAGGTTCTGTGGACTTGCTGACCATGCCCGGAGGGCGAATTGATCTTGAAGTTCCTGTCTGATCATCGCTTCTATTTGAAGCAGACTGTGTTGTCGCGGTCTGATACATGGATCTTGGCCGCAGACGTCCAGGAGCCTGTTGCTGAGGGACGGCGTTGTCCGGCTTTACATTTACATTCTCCAGTTGTGAGGCGAATCTTGTCTGACCAGGCTGTGGTAATAAGCTCCGTCGTTTAGATGTATCTCCGTCTGCCTGATACGAAGACGTTCGGGTATGTGGCGGACGCAATCTGCTCTCCTGTACCTCAGGCGGGAAAGCCTTTACCTCAGGCGTTGCGGCATCCTCGTTGATCCTAGCAGTGGGTAGGCGCTGCTTGTATGACTTATTCAAAGCGGGTATGGGCATAGTTGGTGTTGCGTGTGGTTCAATGCAGACTGCATTTTCGATGCGGTAAACAACATGGAGCACTAGCGTCAATCCAAACACGCTAGGCTCAAAACGGTCCTCAAATTCACAATTACCTGGCGCAGAACAGAGGCACTCTGGCAGCTGTAGTAGCACCAAAATGCCTCCCTGAAGTTATGAAAGAACAAATCCAGACTACCGGCAAGTGTCATATGTATCGTGCTGTATCGCAGTTGATGTCATTTCAATGCAAGCAAGGCGCCATGTCGAAAAATTCATTCAATATTCGTAATCTAGTCATAACTTCCCGAGCAGCAAGTCCTGTGCTTATCGTAAGATCCGTGTCTTCCCTCAATGTCATGTCGGATGAAGGCGATCGTCACCCCCACACAACCATGACCTCCAGGCACAAATTGAAGCCGCAAATACACCAATCCTTCGCTTTGGGGAAGAGTCGAGCTCATCGAGCCTAGTGCATGCTGCGCGTAAGCGGCTTACAAACTTCCGCGGCGTGATGGGAAAGAGACGCCCTCAACCGCCGGGTAATCGACGAACCAGCTGACCCGTTCCTGGGCTTGCTCGTTGATCAGCCCACAAGGCAGCTGGCGACCCTCCTCTGTGTCGAATATCTGCTTCAAGACGTCCTTCTTGCCTCCGCCGGTAGCGACGAAGCCGATCTTGAGGCCGTGGGACGCTACTGGCAGGGAGAGGGTGATGCGTTTGGGGGGAGGTTTCGGCGAGTCGGAGATGGGCAGGATCCACGCGTCGCTCTCACGAAGGAGAGGAGAGCCAGGGAACAAGCTGCAAGTGTGTCCGTCGGGGCCGCAGCCAAGCAGGATGAGGTCAAAGATGGGTATGCGCACGCTGTCCTTGGCCGCGAACCGGCTGACGAGGGTCTGCTCGTACTGGTCGGCCAGCTCCTGGATGTCGTCGAGGTACTTGACGTCGATGGGGAAGACCTGAGGCTTGCCCATGTTCTCCGGGATCTTGTTCAGCAGCTCCTGCTGCACCAGGCGGTGGTTGCTGTCCTCGTGGTCGAGCGGAACGGCGCGCTCGTCGGCATAGTAGATCTCCCACTTGTCGAACTGGACGCTGCCCTCGCCGCCAGTCTCTTGCAGCAGCGCCTGGCCGAGGACTTTGGGGAGGGAGCCACCAGAGACGGCGACGCGAAAGACGCTGTGCCGCTCGATGGAGCTGTTTTGCGCATCGAGGACGTAGGCGCGCAGGCTTGCGGCCAGCTGGCTGGTGCCTTCAAAGGCGTATAGATTCGGTGGCTTGGGCATGTCTGCGGCGTGCGGTGTGCGAATATCGGACGGTGGGAGGCAGAGGCACGTCGAGTTGTGCGAGGTGACGATGGTGGGGCTTGTCGTGCCGCTGGCGGTTCGGCGGGTCAAGGCGAGCCACGATCTTTACCAGTGACGTACCCTGGAAGCGACAGAATTTGGTCTCGCACGATCGCAGAATGCTGCCGTGGCGTGAAGTCGTGGAATGAACGCGGTCCAGCAGGCCTCCGTCTCACAGGCTTCGGCTTCGGCTGCCTTGGCCGTTTGCCGCCTCCTCCCATTTGGGCGACACATGCAGCATGTCCTCTGACGGCGAGCGCCCTATCGCCAGGCCCGCCGATCCGCGGATCGCGCCATCCCTCGAGAACTCGTCAAAGTCGTCTGTAGCAGATTGTCGTGGGCAGGAGTCGATGGCAGAGTCCAGGAGGCCCCTCGCATGTCCTAGTCTTCATGTGTACTGTGCGCATGACTGCACTTTCTGCTTTCGTGCATGACGACGACACGTGCGGCTGAAACAGAATGGACTAAACCACGTGCGGCGCCGTCCACGTGCTGCAGCTTTCACCCACAACCACTTTGGACTGACGAAGCCATATCATGAACATGAATGTTTCTACAGCTATCCTACATCACAGCCCTACTCGCCCTGCAACGGCTGCCCATTCCCACCCATCGTGATACTCTTCGTAACAACATACTCCTCAATGCCCAAATGGCTGCCTTCCCTCCCGAATCCAGACTCCTTGACACCACCAAACGGCGAGGCAGCATCGGAGATGAGACCCGTGTTCACACCGACCATGCCCACCTCGAGGGCCTCCGCCACCCTATACACCCGCTGAATGTCCTTGCTGAAGAAGTACCCCGCGAGTCCGACATCAGCCGCATTCGCCAGCTTGACCACATCAGCTTCGGTGTCGAACTTGAAGAGGCCGGCCACAGGGCCGAACGTCTCTTCTTGCGCCAGTTGCATGTTGGCAGTCATGTCGCGGATGACGGTGGGTTGGTAGAAGCATTCACCCAGATCAGGTAGCTTCTGGCCTCCAATAAGGACCTTGCCACCCTGCTTTACCGCGTCCTGAACGTGGGCGTCCACCTTGGATACTGCGCGGTCGTGGATGACAGGGCCATGTGTGACGCCTTCCTCGAAACCTCCTCCCACCTTGAAGCCCTTGACTTTCTCGGTGAACTTCTTTGCGAAGTCGTCGTAGATGCCTGATTGGACGTACAGCCTGTTGGCGCATACGCAAGTCTGACCTGATGAGCGGAACTTTGAGGCAATGGCGCCGGCTACGGCGAGATCTAGGTCAGCGTCGTCAAAGACAATGAAGGGGGCGTTGCCGCCGAGTTCGAAAGATAGCTTCTTCAGCGTGTCTGACGATTGCTTCATGAGGAGCTTTCCAACGCCTGTTGAGCCCGTGAAAGACACCTTCTTGACAGTCTTGCTGGAGGTAATGGTTTCGCCCACCTCAGGTGTATTCTTCATTGCCGTGACAAAATTAACGACACCCTTGGGAATGCCCGCTCGATGAGCAAGCTCAGCAAGCGCCGCAGCAGTGAAGGGAGTCTCGCCAGGAGACTTGGCTACGACTGTACACCCCGCCGCCAGCGCAGGACCGATTTTTCGCGTGATCATGGCAGCTGGGAAGTTCCACGGCGTGATTAATCCACAAACACCAACCGGCTCTTTGATGGTGAAGACCCGATTTCCTGCTACAGTCGCTGGAATTGTAGATCCATACATCCTCGGTGCCTCTTCCGCAAACCACTCAAAGAAGCTCGCAGCATAGTTGACTTCGCCCTTTGCATCAGCAAATGGCTTGCCATTCTCCCATGTAATGAGCTTCGCGAGGTCGTCGGCGTTGTCCATCATCAGCTGGTACCATTTCCGTAGCAGGCGCGAGCGCTCGCGGCCTGTGAGTTTGCGGAACGAAGGGAGCGCAGCGGCAGCGGCAGCAATGGCGGCTTCGGTGTCGGCGCGGTCCATCTCAGGCTGTGTGCCGATGAGTGTGCCAGTCGCGGGGTCTACACGATTGTGTTAGATTTTGTTCAATTGGAGGCAAGATGGTGCGTGTTACCATGGACCTCAAAGGTCTTGCCCGATTTTGCGTCTATCCATTCTCCATTGACATATGTCTGGCTCTTGAACAACGACTTGTCGTTCAGCTACATGTGCTTGTCAGCGATACCTTCACAACATATCCAGCACAGCAGACCAAAACATACCTCAGGTACATTGTGACCCATATTTGCAGCAGCGTATCCTCTCGATGCAATCAAAGGTAATGTGCGTCTTTGGAAACTGTTCCGGCAAGCTTGTTGTCGCGCAATAGATCGAGTCGCAGCAGCAAAAGAGCGCATGGTGGAGTCGGGAGCCTACACCCTTTTCTGTGCAAGAACGGCGTCAACGATTCCGATGAACGGCACTTATGAGATGACTAGGTGCCCAGCACGCGTCAATTGCTTGTAAACCGTCGGCTTCTTAGACGTTCTAGTCGGGATGCACGGCTATGACGTTTGAAGCTATGGCCAATCGGTCCCCTCATGCGGGGTCATTGGTGCGGGAATAACATGGTGCAGACTATTTGAAATCGCTGATAGACTGCTAATTATTGTCTAGCAGCAGATATTTGCGCTTAGCATTGGATCTGTGCATGAAGAGAAGCTGCAACTGTCGCTTTCGGATAATCCTTCCGACATCACGGCTTGTGTGGCGTCTGTAGCGTCTAGCGCGTCAAGATTGGATAAGAGTGGATTGAAGCCTGACTAGAATAAGGACTAGATATGTTCATAATTTGCATAGATAGAATAATTTACAACCTACATTCGAGGTAAAGAAGAAGGTTGACCATCTTTTCTTGCTTGTGTTTCGAATGTCGTGAAACTCGTAGTCTACGCTGCCAACTCAACATCGTCTAGATTCTTCCTCACGAACTTTGTTATCTCACTCAAGCCCTGCTCGATGATTTCGGTGTGATTCACGAACCCAATCCTAACATAGCCTTTCCATTCTTCGCCAAAACAAGAGCCTGGTGCAATCAGCACACCCGTCTTCTCGAGCAGCTTCTTGCAAAAGTCCTCCGAGTCGACTGGCTTGCCATCCCTATGAAATTTGACAAATGCTGTCGTCCCAGCTAATGGCTTTACACATTCGCACTCGTCCTCGTTCTTCGTCAGGAACTTGTCCAGCAGCGCCATGTTTGCCTTTGCGAGCTGAATATTGCGCGCAAGTAGGCTATGCACTGTGGATGGGTCTAGAGCGAAGGCTGCGACCTGTTCATCCAACCCCGAAACCGAGATAGTGGTGAAGTGTCGAGCTGCAGCGATTGTGCTGATCAACTCTGAATTGCGCGAAGCGATCCACCCGACGCGAATACCCGCGAGAGAATAAGCCTTCGACATGGACCCTGTGACTATGACATTGTCGTAGCCCATGGAGAGCAGCGATGGCGGAAACTCTCTGTCCAATGGGCTCATGGAATGGAAGATGGGACGATACACCTCGTCACCTAGGATGGTGATTCCGTTTTCTGAAGCAATGTCGATGATGCCCTGCAGGAGCGACTTCTTGAGCACAGCTCCGGTAGGGTTATTGGGGTTGTTGATGATGATGAGTTTCGTGTTTGGCTTGATTAGTGATTTGAGTTCGTCGAGAGACGGGGCCCAGTCGTTCTCTGGTGTTGCCTTCCACAGATCGACTTCGGCGCCCATCTGCTTTGGAACATCGTACAGGGTCTGATATGTTGGGTAGTGGCAGATGACATGGTCGCCTTCACCAACAAGAGCATATGTGGTGAGATAGTTTGCCTGAATAGCTCCAGGAGTAGTCAAAATGTTCTCTGCGGGGAGGGGTGTCGTGACTTTGGCGGAGTACAGTTGAGCCAGGTTGTTGCGCAGATCATCGCTCCCGCGGATGGCCCCGTAAGTGAGAGGTTTGGACGTGTTGAATATGTCTTGGCCTTTCTTGTCAGAGAGCTCGCGCAGTTCATCGATGGAGATGGAAGCACAGCATGTCTCGGCAACGTTGTATTTGCACTGGTGCTCATACGCATCCATCCACTGGGAGGGACAAATTAGGTTTCAGTCGAGCAACAGAAGTGCGGGGAAGCCTACCGACTCGACAGCAAAATCATTGATCTTGACCATTTTGAAAGCGTTGATCGTGAGGAATGGAGGATTGAGAAGGCTGTGTGGTGCAGCGTCTCATCCGGTCGTCCAGGCGGCCAGATCAAATAGCCTCGCGACCGTCCGAATTGACATAGGGCGGAGGTGGATCTGCAAGGCGGAAGCTAGAACGGTTTCCATCTGAGGCTCAAGTTAGCTCGCGACAGCCACATGGCAGGCGCTGCAGATCGCATGCTCTGCGCGTGCACGCGTGTCAGAAGTCGATGTGCTTGCATGCAGCGTGTATCGCATGCTCTCGTACCGGATCTGGCTGTGTCTAGACACAACGCCATCACGGTCGCGTGTCTGGGCAGACTGCTGCCTCGGTGTAGCGGACCGCGGTTGCCTCTTGGCTCTCTGCCGTCCCAGCCTCCACGGCCCCACGAATCACAGTGTCGCAAGCCCCGATAGGCAACCCACATGCACATGGGGACGACCTGTCTGGCCACCTCCACACTGCACGCCCGTTGACATCTGCTCCGCCACGCTCGTGAGCTACCGCGCTCTCTGTCGCTCCTTCCGCCACTTTCGTCCCATCACGACGCTCGTCGACACGGAGTTATAGCAGCTACACGGGAGACGCCACTCGAAACCGACATAGCTCCATCCGCGGCGCGGTATACACGATGCGCCAACGACCGTGGACGGTCTCGCTCTTCGCTTTGCTGGGCATAGCGAAGTCTGCTGCAGCTTACAAGAGCTTCAGCAACTACTCTGTGGCCGAGGCGCCCTCTCCACTCTTCTCCATCTACGGCGACCGACCCGACGGCTGTCCGCCATGCTTCAACTGCAACCTCGAAGACTTCAAGTGCCACCAGTTCGCCGAATGCACCAAAGCTAGCGGGCGATGTAGCTGTCCACCTGGATTTGGAGGAGAAGACTGCTCGACACCGCTGTGCGGCGCACTACCCGATGGCAAAGACCGAGCGCCAAGAGGGAGCGAGAAGGAGTGCCAGTGTACAGACGGCTGGGAGGGCATCAACTGCAATGTTTGCCAGACAAACGACGCGTGCAATGCCATGATGCCCGACGGTCAGGGTGGCGTGTGCTACAAGGACGGGCAGCTGGTCAAGGAGAACTTCCAGATGTGCGACATCACCAACAGGAAGATTCTCGACCAGCTCAAGGACAAGAAGCCACAGGCCACCTTCTCCTGCAACACTGAGACAGAAGAGTGCAACTTCCAATGTATGTACTGCACAATTTGCTGAGCACAATGTCGACTAACAATAATAGTCTGGGTGGACCAGCGCGAATCCTTCTATTGCGGCCTCGACACGTGTACCGACGAATGGATCGCCGAAGCCGACCGCAACATTACCCGATACCGATGCGAGAACATCAAGTGCGCCTGTATACCAGACCGCATGCTGTGTGGAGAAGCGGGTTCCATCGACATTGGCGATTTTCTGAAGGAGTCCATCAAGGGTCCTGCCGAGTTCAAGAGCATTTCAGGTGGCAAGGAGAGCGGCAGTGTCTTTTCTGAGCCTGCTATGAACGACCTCATCTCTAGTATCTTCGGCGACGAGAGCATCTTTTTGCAGTGTGACACTGGTGAGTGTCTTTACCAGACCGAGGTGCCCGGCTACGAAAGGCCTGTCAAGAAGATCAACACGCCACTCATCGCAGGCGTCATCGCGAGCGTGGCTCTCTTCATTGTGGCATTCATCTTGGTTGTTTGGTACCTCACCCATCGCGCTGAAAGGAACCGCTACGGCGCCATTCATCTCTCGGATGATGAAGAGGACGAGAATGCGAAGCTTCTGGCCGATCACAAGCCCGCCGCCTTGATGTTCGAGAATGTCGCATACAACCTGGGTGGCAAGCAGATTTTGTCTGGTATTTCTGGTTCGGTCCATCCAGGAGAGCTGATGGCTATCATGGGAGCGTCAGGCGCGGGCAAGACAACATTTCTGGATATCTTGGCACGGAAGAACAAGGTCGGTGCCACGAGCGGTGACTTCTACCTCAACGGCGAGAAGATTCGGGATGAGGAGTTCAAGAGTGTCATTGGTTTTGTCGACCAAGACGATACCCTACTACCGACCCTCACCGTCCACGAGACCATCCTAGACTCCGCCCTTTTGCGATTACCCAAGGAGATGAGCCGTGCCTCAAAAGAACAGAGAGTAGAGGACGTCGAGCGTCAACTCGGTATCTACCACATTCGAAACCAGAAGATTGGTTCTGAGGAGACTGGACGCGGCATCTCTGGTGGAGAGAAGCGTCGAGTAGGTATTGCTTGTGAGCTGGTAACATCTCCAAGCATTCTCTTTCTCGATGAGCCCACGAGTGGACTGGACGCCTTCAATGCGTTCAACGTCGTCGAGTGTCTGGTCAATCTTGTCAAGAACTACAACAGGACAGTCGTGGTTACCATTCATCAGCCCAGGTCAAACATCGTAGCTCTCTTTGACCAACTCGTTCTTCTGGCCAAGGGCAGGACTGTCTACTCTGGACCTTTCGAACACTGCCAGCCATACTTTGACAACGTCGGCTACACCTGCCCTCCTGGCTTTAATATCGCGGACTACTTGATCGATCTCACGATGCACGCCGGTGCAGCAAGCCCCGCCTTGGATGAGGACAGTTCACTATTTACCAGAGACGGATTACATACCAGCGCAAGCAGCGCCATCGCTGTGAAGTCGATCCCAAGCATCAATACTTCTGAGATTGAACGGGATCTCGCTGGCAGCCCGAGCAACTCCAGCATGCGGCCCAGGAACAAGAGACGGACCTCAATTCGCCAACAGCAGGAACGCGAGCTCTTCACAAGGAAGAAAAATACCGCTCCAGCAGATGGTACGATGTCCCCTAAAACTGACGATGAAGCGCCATTTGATCGCCGGGCCAATCTCAAAGCGCAATGGATGAAGCTCACACGGCAACAAGGTGCCGTACCTCCCCAGATCCTTGAAGACCCAGACGAACTCCCTCCCCCAGCCAACGGCGGTACTGGCACCAACCTCGACGTCCTCATCACCGCCTACGCCCAGTCTGAGGTTGCAGCCAACATCCGCGAGGACATTGCCTCCGCCGTCTCCAGCGCCAACGAAGCGAACGGCGCCAACGGCTCTCAAGAAATGAACGGCTTCGTCGCAGCCGGCAAACTCAAGGGCTTCCAGAAAGTCGGTCTCCTTGGACAATTCCGCATCCTCTCGCGCCGCACCTGGCGCAACCTCTACCGCAACCCCATGCTCATGCTCACGCACTACGCCATCGCCATCGTGCTCGCCGTTTTCCTCGGCTTCCTCTTCTACGGCCTCACCGACGACATCAAGGGATTCCAAAACCGCCTCGGCCTCTTCCTCTTCGTCCTGTCGCTATTCGGCTTCTCCTCCCTCACCATCCTGACCGTCTTCGCGCCCGAGCGCCTCCTGTTCACACGCGAGAGAGCCAAGGGATACTACTCGCCGCCCGCGTACTTTGCCTCAAAAGTCATCTTCGACATCATCCCTCTCCGCCTCCTCCCACCCATGATCCTGGGCATCATCGTATACCCCATGACAGGCCTGATCCCGGCGTGGCCCAACTTTCTCAAATTCGTGCTCTTCCTCGTTCTCTTCAACCTCGCCGCGGCGGCAATTTTCCTCTTCATCGGCATCGTGTTCCGCAACTCGGGCGTCGCGAACCTGATCGGTGTACTGGTGATGTTATTCAGTCTGCTATTCTCGGGATTCTTCTTGAACAAGGAGAGTATACCTGGGGTGGCGAAGTGGTTGCAATCTGTACGTCCACCACCTCTTTACTTACTTCATCTATCTATCGTTGTCAAAGCGAAAGTGAATGCTAACGTGTAGCGTAGTTATCAATCTTCCACTACGCCTTCGAAGGCCTCATCGTAAACGAGGTCAAGTACCTCTCGCTCATCGACCACAAATACGGGCTCGATATCGAAGTCCCCGGCTCCGCTATCTTGAGCAGCTTCGGCTTCAACGTCCAGGCGCTGTGGAAAGACTGCATCGGACTCGCCGTCTACGGCGGCGCGTTTATTGTGCTGGCGTACCTGGCTATGCATCTGCTGTTGGTGGAGAAGAGGTAGAGAGTGAACACGGGAGATATGTATTTGTACATTTGTGCGCACCGCGAGCAGACAGGACATGAGTGTGGTTGGAGGTGTGTGTATAGTCGCCTGCTTGTGTGCGTGCGTCTTTCACTTTTTGCATATCAGGCGCATAGATGGGTCTAAGTTCCAATGTTGTTCAGCCATGCGGTATATACATCATCATCGTCATTTCATATCAAATCATGCATTTCCACTTCCATTTCATCCACTTTTTCCCCGCTAGATCCAACTCTGTCGTTCGTCCACTACAGCATCACCAACCCAATCCCCCCCATGTGTTTCGCACTCGACTGGTTACGCGCATCAATGCCGCCTGGAATCGGCGCAGCGCGGTAGTTGTAGAGGTAATAGTGCAACGAGCCATCTCCGGCGCCAAAGCGCTGCTCGTCGAGGAAGAGCGGGTTATCGATGAGGGTGAGGGCGTTGAAGACGTCGAAGCCGGCCTGTATATGATTAGTCCAGTCCCCTTCATACCGCCGATGAAGTAAAAGAGATGACATACCTTCTTCCCCAAAATCAACGCATCCCTCATCAACTCATTCAACCGGACTTTCAACTTCCCTTGGTCTCCCCCAAACGCCACGTCCGTCGCGTAGTAGAACAGATACGCAGCCTTGACGACGCTGTGCTTCTTATTCCCAATCACCGTGCTCTCGAGGTTGTAGAAGGAGAGGAAGTCTGTAATCTTTTTTGTCGACGGGTCTTCGACGACATAGCTCCACACGACCTGTTCCTTGGGCTTCTCCGGCGGCGCCATCCAGTGCACGAACTCCTCGCGGCTGAAGACTTGCGCCATGTCCATGCGGGCGAGGTAGCGCTTGAGCAGGTCGAGGGCGGCGTCTATGTCTTTGGATTGCAGTTCGCGGAGGCCAGGTGTCGAGGTTGTGTCGGGCAGTTTGTAGCGGATGATCTGCCGCTGCTTTGTGCTTCCGTGGGGGAGCGGGCTGAAGCCTACGTCGTATAGCTTCTCCCAGTCGATTGCGCGGTGGAAGTACCGACATGTCGAGACGGGTGTGGGGAGGAGGGAGCCGACGGTGTAGACGGCTTGGAATGTACCCTCGACGTAGCAGCGGCGGGTGATTTCCTTGATGAGGACGGGGGTGAGGCGCTTTGCGCGCAGCTTCTTGTGCACGCAGAGGAAGTTGACTTCGGAGCAGGTGAGGGTCTTTTCGCGCACGCGCAGGGCGAGAGGGATTCCGGAGATGAAAGCGACGAGTTTGCCAGAAGCGGTGGCGCGCACGCCGACGTGCCATTCTTTTTTCCAGCCGGGTGCTTTGAGGGCCCTGGGGTTGTTAGCTGTTGCATAGTGCGGTCGATATGGATGGAAAGTACCAGTTAAGGAAGGACGGCGAGTAACGGAAGCGGAATGTGGCGTCCTTGTCCTCGACGTAGTGGTTGGTGAGCAGGTCGTAGACTTCTTCGAGCTGTTTCTCGTCCTCCAGATCCATCGTCACCCACTCGAAGCCAGGGTACATTGGGCTTGGGTTCCTGTCCACCTTCTCGATGTCGATCTCCTTGATTGGCCCGTCCTGAATCTTGTCCTTGTTCTCCATCTCGTCAAAGCTTGGCACCGGCTGTGTCTTCCAGAAAGCGTGCGTTGCCATGTCCTTGGTGTTCTTTCCGCCTGGCGCAAGACCTGTGAGCATCTCGTTGATGTTGAGCTTGCGGATCATTTCCTCGAGATCCTTGGGACCCTTTGACTTGGACATGAGCTCTTGCTTCAGTGCGGGATTCGAGTCGAGCAGCTGGCTCATCTGGTCTTTGCTCAAGTGTCCGCCTGCGGGCGAGTCTGTCGATGTGATCTCTGGCGCTTTGCCCTTGCCCGTGAGCGCGTCCTTGATCTTGCGCTTCCGGCTCTTTTTCTTCTGCTCTGCTGCGCCCTCGCCGCCCTCTACCGCGCCCGTCTCCTCGTCGCTCTCGTCTGCTGATTCGGCGGCAGCATTCTGCTTGCTGGATTCGGCGAGCGCTTCGGTGGCTGCCTCGGCCGTCGCGTCGGGGTCGGAGATCTTCGAGTTTTCCTGGGGCATCGTGAGGACTCTGCACGAGTTGGTGTGTATGTGAGAATGCTATGTTTTGGTGTTGTGGTCGTGTTAGAGCTTTCAGGGAGAGCTCACACGCGCGATGGTGGGGTTGGCGGGGCAGTCACTCCAACGACACGACATCATTTCCATGCTCGAGCTTGACGACGCCTGTTTTTTATTTCACACAGTCACATGATAATCATTGAGGCGTTGTTAAAACAAACTTTTATTATGGCAATCATGCCATCGTACCATACTCATCGTAGGTAATCGTAAAGAAAATGCAAATCAACCTGGGTATCTTCCGTATGCCCCAAACTCCAAACATGCAACAGAAACACTTTTAGCAACCCCAATGAATGCCAAATCCGTCTCTTCTCCCTCGCTAGCTTGTGTCGCCAGCACCATGTTCACTCCTCCGAGTAGCGGCAAAACCAACCAGAACCACCCACTCCCCTAACCCTCCCTCCAGCCTAACAGCCACCCTCTAACGCTCCCTCTCTACCCTCAGCCTCTGCACACCATATCTCCCTCCAGCCAAAACACTTCGCCACCAACACATACAAGCCCGAGCGATACACGCCAAGATTCTAACCGCACTCAAGAGCAGCCACTATGACCCGTGAGGATCTGGACTCTACAAGGTGCTGGCGCAAGGGACTAACGTCCCTCGCTGCGAATCAAGGCCACCATTCCCTATCGCACACAGCCCCTCCGCCTGACTTTTGCCAGGGTACGTTTGCGGCACCAGCTCCTGAGAAGCCCGGGATGTTACTCGAGTGCAGGGTAGGAGGGCTCAGCAGATGGACTACCTATAAACCCCAAGTTCCCCTCCGAGGAGGTAAACAAGGGATAAATGGTGCCTCGCGCAGCTAACGCTACGACCGCTTTGTTACCGCTACTGGTATCGAGCTCGGAGCTTGTAGGAGCGCACAGAGAGAGCTACCCGCCGGTGGCCGGGGCCCTAAGGCTGCGGACACACCCAAGAGGGAAGTTCCTGTGCGCTCCCGTGCTGGGGGCGTCGTGTAGTGGGGGAGTGGAGATCTACGCTGGTGGTTAGAAGATGAAGGGGAGAGAAGGAGGAGTTGAAGGACTTCGAGAGGGAAGAGAGAGGGGTAGAGGAAATGGATAAGTTCAGGTGGGATGTGACGGTGGTCGGAATCGCGAAGATGGTGCCGGCGGCCTTGAGATGAAGCTTTTGAGGAGTCTGAGGCGTAACGACGGTGGTGCGTGGAGAAGTATGAGGCAGGAAACAATTGCAAAGAGCGACCAAACACGTGGTCGCCGAGACGCAAGAGGCAAGAGCAATCGCAAAGCGCGAGCAGAAGCAGGATCGTGGAGGGGGAAATAGAGCCGAAGGAGGTAGTAAAGCTCCACATGAAGCTTTGTGAAGCTCCAGGAGGTACCGTGAAGCTTTGAGCGCTGGTATAGGCCGAGATGTGAAGAGGCCGAGAGGTGGGGTGTTGGAGGTAGAGGTAGTGGAACCGGGTAGTATGAAGCCGTGAGAGATGTTACCAAAGTCGTTGACGTGAACCAGGGCAGTACGGATGAGCTGAAAGGCCAGAAGCTGCCGTCTACGGGCGCTGCCAATAGCCGTTCCTGCGCACGAGCCTGAACGGATGGTCTTGGAAGAAGTCGGTCATCGTACCGCGCTTCAACTGGAGCCGCTGAGGCAAGTCCTCGAACCACTGTTGCAGATTCCCAGCAGCAACGTAGTCCTCGAGCACGTTCGCAACGTACGGACGCGGGCGGCGCTGCTCCAGGTCGAAGGAGTTGGCGTCCTTCTGAACCGTGGGGAACTTCAAGCCAATCAGCCTCAAGTCGATGGGCCAAGTCCGCTGGTCGTAGACATCGATCCTCCTAGGCATATGCATCTCCCCGTACTTGCCGTCGACAATGCCCTTGCGCGCATTAGACAGGATCATGCGGAAGTTGTTGTTGTTGAAGCCCCTGCGCTCAGCGCCGACGAATCCACCCAGGCCACCGGTTCCGCCTGGTTGCCTATAGTGTAGGCCATTAGGCAAAGCCTCCTCGGATTGAAGCAAGAAGCTAGACGAGAACCAGTTTTGGTTATCAAGGGCGTCCGGATCGATGTTCATGATATGGCTGAGACTGGCTCGCAGGACGTTGTCGAGCGTGGCGCTGCAGTGGTTGTAGTCGGAGAGCAACTCTCGATGGCTGGCGCGCCACGATTTAGTCCGGTCGGCAAGCTCAGTCATCGCCGCGGAGTGTTCCTTCTCGACACGCTGACGAATCCTGGGCTCTTGCAGATGCACAGCTAGCTTCAGATCCTCGTGCGCGATGATGAGGTTGGCCATGTCGCCCAAAGTCATGGTACCGAGCTCTTGCAACACAGCACGCAGCTTCATCGAAGTACCATCAGCAATGGTGGACTTGAAAGGCAATCCGCAACGGGCTTCAATCCTGTACCACAGCCATACGCGGACGTAGGAGTATGCAGAGACGACGAAGTGCCAGACGCCAAGCGGAAGTGTCTTGAACAAGCCCCTCAATGGCGAAAATCAATCAAGATCATGGTTCTGCAGCTGGATGTCAATGAACTCGATGAGCATATTGAGACGTCCAGGAAACGCGTGCAGCTGCCTCATGATCAAGGGGCCAACCATCCGCCAGGTTTCAGAGACAATCCAGTCGTGACCGTTGATGAGACCAGCGACGCGGATGTAGATCCCAACCGCGATTCCGAAGAAGATCTCCCTAAAAGTCCTTGGCTTGAAAGGACCTTTGCTCTGCAAGTAGCGAACGTACTCGAACTCCGCTACCGCCGGCCAGAAAATACCAGGATGGCGAGTCGTGCCCGTCAGCCCCAGCTCCTCCATCAGCCAAAAGGCTCCAGCATTGCGCAGCATTGGATTATAGTGCCAGAAGTGCCGCCATGAGATGATCTTGCCGCGGAGGAAGCGGGAGATGAAATCGGTATTGTTGACGGTCTCGGCGAGGAACTCTCACATCCCCACGGTGATGGGGTGTGCCTGATTGGTGTCCCATGTAGTGTACAACAGGCCTGTGCCGATCAATGTCCAAAGAGAGGTCGAGCCCTGCATGAAGAGATTATTAGATATTCTGATGAGATAGTGAAAGTGTGAGTGAATGCTTACCCCTAAGAAACCTCGAAAGAGTTCAATTACCAGCTTGAAAGGCAGCATGTGGCGCGGTGTTGGGCGCCATATGATACCTCACGTACACCAGGAGCGTTAAGCATACCGTGAGCTTGTAGCAGCCAAGATAGGTCGATAAAAACTTACTGGACTACACTCGAGTCTCCTCATATTGTTCGGGAAGTTACTTGATGATACTTCGACAGAGTGACGTAGCCTACACGATAATACATCACACATCTTTTGACACTTTGAGCAAGATTGAACCACATCAAAATCATTCAAAGTACCAAATGGCAAGGTTACATACAGTACTATTGATGTGTTTGATAGTATCTTATTTGATTTATGATTTATCTCCTACTTGCTTTTACATCCAACGTAACCTGGGTATTTTCCGTCAAAATATAAACATTAGATCCAGTCCAGGGTATCAGCGTCATCAAGACGAATGATACGTATAACATGTTGTGTAAGGAGCACGAAAATGTAGACTAGTCCGCCGACGCTATGCCGCGCTTGGCTCTTTGGCCGTATAATACAGGAGTTTTGAACTAAAAAAGAAATGTGCAATGGGTACAATCAAGATCGGGTATCGCTGTGCTTGTGAATGATGATAGAGAAACGGAGGGTGACTGGGAGGCCTCTACGCTGAGGATGATATGGTTGTCCCGTTGTTGTATGTGATGGTGAGTTGTATGAGGTCCATCTTGAAGGGCCCGAGATTGAGGCTGCTGCTGCCAGTGTTGCCGTTGCGATTACTCGTCAAGAAGCTTTGTATGCTTTCTTGAGCCTTTGCGGCGATGCCAAGTTCACCCGTCTCTTGTAATGCGAACAGAACCCCAACACGTGCAAAGTCAAGAGCCTTGACATTGCTGGATACCGGCTGCGTTGGGGTCGCGCTGGGCTGTGCGACCTTGACTGGTCTTGATTCTGGTGCGCCGGGTCCGCCGATAGCTTGACGCTTCGCCTTCAACTCGGGCACGTGGACTGGGTGCGGATGATGGAGTACGGGTAGTGATCGTGATGGCTCAAGCGCGTCTGCAACATGGACGGAACGAAATAGGTGTCGGTCTGATCTAGAGGCGAGACCATTGAACGTAATGAGTGCGTTCTGCGCAGCACAGCTGAGCGATAACTCAGAGAACAGTGAGAGTACGCGTGTCGAGTTTAGGGGGACGCTGAACTCTGCTGCGGTGTTCCCAAGAAGTCGCGAGATCGCAGTGCCCATGGTCGCGTTGTTGGCTGCGCCAGATACACTCGTCGTAGTGCACCCAGTAGCATCGCTGTTGGTGCATGTACTTCCCGTGAAGCCATTAATGCAGACACAGTTACATGTTCGATCCGCGTTGAGAATAGAAACACCACCGTTCTGGCACGTGATGACCCCATCGCATTGGTTAATTCCGGGGGCCAAAGTTGGTGCAGGCTGGGCAGGAGCGTTACTTGTCAAACCGCCTCCATTCCCATTATTGTTGTTGTTACCATTATTATTGTTGTTGTTGTTGTTGTTTCCATTGCCCTGGCCTTCTGGAAGTGCGCTGTTGTTGGCTTTGTTTTGGTTAGGAATGACGACTAAGACGACTGGTATGACCACAGCGGCTGCGATGATGAACAGAAGAACGATCAGAAGCGTTATGAATGTCCACAAGGGCATTCCACAGCACCTGCGGCGTCGATTGCGCTTCTCGTTGCTCATCGCTGAATCAACGCCCGCGCCACGTGCCGACGGCCACTTGGAGATCCTGCTAGTCGGTGTATCTTGACCGGGCGGAGGGAATGCAGCCAGCATGTCAGACAATCCAGATTGCCTCGGATCCTTCTTTTCGGGTGCCCCGGCTTCCCAAAAGTCCAAGCCAAGCCTGCTGGCTGTCTTGCCACGATCAAGATTTGCTGCCAACCGTGTGGCCCTGCGTATTAGGTCCGGAAGGCTAGTCAGACTTCCACGAGCTTCAGCATCCCGCACCGCGTCCATATCAAGTCGCGGCGGCCTGCGCATGCCAGCACGTTCGGCAAAACCCTTGACACGAGGCTCCTCTTGAGCTGGTCCACCAAAGGAGTCTAGATCCGACGCTTCAGCCAGCTGCATGTTTCTCAGAGAGGTCAAGGAAACAGATGATGAGGAGGGTCCGTCCTTTGCGCCATATGCAGCTGCGCCTCCAATGCCTAGCGCTCTTGCTGCTGTTCTCGATCCATCCGGCCTGCCTTTGCCATCGCCCTTCCTATCATTATGGCTGTCCACCGATTTGATCGTCATGAGAGAGGGCTTTGTCCTCCTCCCAAGACTAGCTTGCCGTAGGAGCGCAGGTGATTGTTGTACAAGTCCTCGTCGATCGTCTTGTTCGGCTGGCGAAATGGTACCGCGCTCACTGGTAATTGTTGAGTCGTCGTCAGAGAACAGGTCATCGTTCGAGTATAAATCGTCTTGGTTGTGGGGGAAAACGTTGCTTGATGCGTAAGAGCCATGTCGCGACCGCAGGGCATCAGAACGGGTATCTGACTCTTCCGCAATTGGAGACACGTACGACATTTGGGTGTAGTACGAGGAGGGTCCTCTGCGAGCAGATGGCGGCGGACCTAAGCTGGGCATTCGCCGTGCTTGCTGCATAGCGGGCATAGGTGGTTGCGGGACTGGGAAATCAGGGATTGAGCCTAGTGAGGATGCTTCCGAGGCCGCTGAAGATGTCGTGAGAGGTCGGGAAGATCGGCGCGTTGAAGGAGAGAGCATATCGTCCGTTGGAGAAGTCTGGGGGTAGTCGGGAGACGGTGGCTGCAGACGATCCGCAGACATTGGTTGCGCATAGTTGGGTGAGAGTTGTTGGATGGGATAATTGTCGGAGAGTGGGCGATCATCCTGGTACGATGGCTGTAAGCGCTTCGGAGAACGGGGCGGTATTACGGGACTGAAACCTGACATGGCAGTGTCGTTGTCTGCCAGCGGCCATTGAGCAGGCGGAGAAATCTTCAGTGGTTTCCCACTCCTGCTCGAAGGTAAAGTCGCCTGAGGTTGCTCCGGTCGATTCCGGGAAGAGTTTTGTTGTCTAAGTTGATTTGGTCGTTGAGGGAGTCCAATGATCTTTGATGTGTCGGGCAGCTGCGTGCGCATTTGCGCGGCTTGCAATCTCTGTCGCGCGGCCCTGACTGAGCCTTTTCTTGCATCCTCATCATCTCCCATATCTGGCCCGCCGCCCGGCCATCCTCTTTGATCGTAACTCATCAAGCGTTAGAAGCAATGGTGACCGAGAACGTGTCTCGCGACCGACACAAGTCTCCGATGAGGTTGGATTGGTGGGATCGACACGATTCGAGATAATTCGAAGAATGGATAGAGCGAGCTAGCACTGGTGAGAGGACAACGTTCTGAGGAGCTTGTCCAGCGAGCAGTACGATTCGGAGTAAGGAGCGAGAGGCGAGTGCCGGGTCAGGGTGTCCTTCAAGAATCTCTGTGGGATCATGGGACGACGATGGATCCGGGTGTCGTTCAGGATTCGATGCAGGTACAATCAAGACGCGTGGGGAAGAGTTCACGTCAGGCACAGCAAGGCGGAAGAAGGCCAGTATCAGACCGTGTGCGAAACGTGACAATGCCTTGCTTCGACAAGGCCCCCGCGCTGATGTCTCAGCAAAGAGCAATCAAGAAAGTCTGACGCGGCTGGAGCGGAGAGCAAGGCTCAAAAGAGACTACAGAGGTCTGTCACTTTCACAGTTAGTCTTGTCCCTCGCATGATTCGTGGTGAAGTGCTTAAGCCAGCAAGGGCTCGGCCATGGCACTGGGACATAGCAATGCCAGGCACATATGCGGTGCATCCTATAGGCGGGGCAGTGCGATGGAGACAGGAATCGCACGATAGAGGTTGTTGAAAACAGGTGATGCAAGCGAGCCGGGGTAACTCTGCGACGCCCTTCGTTGCAGCATCACAAAGTGGACTTCCTGATTGGGGTTTCAGAGGAGAGCAACGGACGTACATGTTAAGCGTTGCGTTGGCGCAGCTGTAACAGCATCTGTAGGAGAAAATAACTCAGTCTGCAGAGACTGTTGGATAACGGTAGGATTCGGATGCGATGCACAGGTTTCTGGACGGCAACTTTTGCGGTTTTTCTGTTGAATTCAAGCGGTGGTGATGCAGCTATTGCGGCGAAGAGGGAGCTGTGAAAAGAGCGACTTGAAGAAGAGACAGAAGCGAACGGCCGGCGAATAGAGCGTCAAGCCCGCGAAGAAGAAGCAGCTGGCTGCCAGCAAAAAGACCAAAGGGGGAGGATGGGAACCAAATGGCAGAGGCAGTGACACGATGTCTAGAAGTGGCAGACTGAAGGAGGCGGCCAGGGCTGATTGTGGAACACGCCAGGGCGTCGGATGCACGGGCTTTGACGTTGGATGCAGCAAGCGAGGCTCCAACGACTCAGGGGATCTCTGTGACTGCAGGACATTGGATACGGCATGGTGCGACAGGCGGAGCGCACATGCTCCCGTCCCAGACCTTCTAGCACGCGGTGGCGGTACCGTCGCCGAGGAGTGCGCTCCGGTGGTGTTGCGCTGCAATGCGCGCTCTCAGCTGCGATAATTGACAGACGGGCGAAAGCTGAGTCGGCCCTCTGCACATCTGAGATCGGAGTCTGCCTTGACCGCCAGCGGGCTATTTCTGCGGTCAGCAACACGAGATTTGGGCAATGGATGCAGGCCAAGATGGTGCGTTTGAAGCATAACGACCCTGCGCACGCGGGATCCTAGGCCCACGACTCGGCGGGATGCGCACATCGGCCACAGCAACCTTTCTGAGACAATCTATCATGTACCTGCATGGCCATCGCGTCCGCGGTGCAGACAGATGCGGACGCAGGCGCATATCAATAAAGCTTGCAGCATCTCGACGTTTCCCGACGCGGTCGCAGTCAGTCTATAATGTCCAGACGTAAGATCAGATGGCGCAGGGACAGCAGTTTGCAGCAAACTGCGGATAAGAATGGAAAAGATGAGATTAAGGTACCAACCACCGCCGCGGGTCGATGGCAGCATCACCGTTGGTTGTGCAGTGGCACGGCCGTGGCCTGCAATCAACATGAAGCGACGGTAAACTAGCGATCGGCAGCCGAGAATACAGCCATCTCCCGCCCGCCCAGGCACCCTGGCTGGCAGGCGACGGTGTTTGTGTGGCTGTCAAATTGATGCTGCGGGCCTCGAGTGTCAAATTGCATATTTGCTGCCATGAACAACGCGACAGGTGCTCTCGCTCCGGCTGGAACGGCCGTTGACATCAACGACATTGTCCCACAAGAAATGCGCGCTAGAAGCAAATGGAGACGCTCCGCAATGCACATCCCCCAGGAACTCTGGCTTTGCCGTTGCTGGCTAGAATTAGAAGCATTCCGCTGATTCGCATCCCACCGAACTCACCGGCATTAACTTACCTGGCTGTTACGAGTAGATCTGAAGACCAGGATTGATATCTCCATACCGCTCCTACCTACCACAAGCGACTGAGACTTCCTCTCGTGCCTCGTTTGTCGAGTCCCAGATCATGTGCTACACTGCGGCGGGAAAGCGCCACAAACAGGGCATGATGTACGACCAAACACTGGATATGGCTTCTGTTGTGCTCGTGTAGATGCTTGCCACCACCACAGATCGACCACGTATCGCCGTCTCACCCTTCGCACCGTTAAAACCCTCGAGACCTGCAAATCCAAATCTTTGCAGCCGCGGAGGGCATGGCTAACCCGAGCGAAGTTTGTCGATTGACTGACAGTTTTCCACGAAAATGCTCAACCGTGATCTAGTGCACTTCTTTCATCGAGGGTTGCAAGCCAAATGCAGTGCCTCATTGCGACAACACCAGCGGGGGACAAGGTAACTCTGCTGAGCTCATGCAGTAGCTCGTACTGAAAGACTCGGAGCAGGATCGTCCCGCGGTGAAGGTACAGACGAAGCGCTGCGCTCCCGACCTCGTACTCTTGTGACACCGGACCAGATATCAGCGTCGGCCCAGCTCAACCACTCAATCAATCATGACGATGCTCGCACATCTTCACCCGACCTAGACTCTCCCCTGCATGCAAACAGACCGAAAACCACCTCTGGAAGAGAGAGGTCGCCACGTCTGCTGGGATCGCCGGCCGGAGCTGCCAACATACGTATTAGACGGTCCAATCCGGGGAAGGCTTTGCTGCAGTCGCCAGCGCGTGCTGGCTACACAAGTCGCATGCGCCAGATATTCGAGGATGCTACCCAAGGTCAATCTGAGCTGCAAGGCAACTCTACTCAGCTATACCCACAACTTCCGAATATCTCTCGTACGGCCGCAGCTGTTGTGACGAATAGGCGTAGGACGGAGAGTCTCGATCCGCGGAAGGGTACCTACCGATCTCAAGATTACCGTCCGGAATCTCTGTGTCTATCAACGGAGCTGCTCTCTGTTGTGACGCCAATTAACAAGACGATCACGGATTGCCAGCGAGCCTCGCAATGCTCACCAGGATCCTGGTCAGACGATTCCGGATACATCATCACAGAAACGCGAGATCACAAGCGTAGCTCTGCCATTCCGTTGCAACAAATGGTCCGGGACTGGCTCCGTAGCCTTCCCGATCAAGGATGTGAGGACTTTACGTCGCGTGGCGGCGAAATCGCGCAGCAACTTGGCTCCATTGTAGTCGAGCAGGATCGCGAAGCTTGCGACGTGTTCAGCAACCGGTCTCAGACGATATACACGGAGACATCCTCGATGCTCAATACCCGAAGTCATGCTAAGCTTTCCATGGCCGGACCTTTGTCGGCGCTTGACGATCCCTTCACGATCGATGCTAATCGAGATGGCGGGATTATTACCCGAGTCATGGCGGGACGAGGACATCATGGCAAGACATCGGAGAGTATGCTCACGAGCAGACCTCACCAAATATTTCCGAAATCGCTTGAAGGAATCACCGACCGTTGTGGAGAACACGACCATGACTCAGAAGATAAAGACAGCGGTGTTGAAGCAAAAGAGGCTGAAGATGGTGACATTCAGCTAAGCCCGCTGAGTCCAAATGTCTGCATCGAGCGCGGACCCTCTCGTTACCATTCTAACCGCAAGCTTCCCGACGACGACAGCTTTACAACGCCATCTCGAGAGGGCCTAACTGTGGATTTCTATTCGCCGAAGCTGAAGGAGAATGTCGGAACGCGGGTCAAAAAATCCAGCGATGTTGGGAGTCCTCTCGTGCCTCGCAGCGACCGCTTCGGTACACGATTTCGTCCACAGCCATGAGCAGAATATAGAATGAGGAGATCAGTGTGTGGAGTACTATTGTTCAGCGATGGTTTCCGTCATTATTATCTAGTCAGTAGCAGAGAATGAGAAACATTTAGCCCATATTCTGCGTGTATGTACTCTATTTACTGTTCGACAGCGTGCTGGATGAGAATTGCATCGTACTCAATCGTCGTTGATCGGCCATCGTGAAGCTAGTACGGATACGGATAGCGCATTTGAAAGTAAACAGTGCGGGACATGCGCGCGCATCCCACCTTGACCACGAACAGATATTCGAATCCCAATCTTCGTACTGTCGCGCATTCCTCCCCGTTCATATAGCATCATGCCTAGTGCTACGGAGCCCACTTCGCGTTCACCGTCACCTACAGCCGCACCGCCCATTGCAGATACGCCGGGCCCACGCGCGCAGGGACTCATCAACGTCTTCAACCAAGCCTCAAAGGCGACGCTTGACAAATGCTCGTCCAACAACTTCGCGTCATGCTTCCCCACTGCTGCGCAATACAGACCCGACGTGCTGGACAACCTGCGGGGGCAAATCGTGGATCAGCTCGACCGCACATGGAAGACCAACTTTGAGGATATCATGGAAAGGCGAAACGTGGTGAAGCTCCTCAATGGGCTCGATCAGTGCATAGAGGACGCCAAGTTGAGGAAGAAGCGCGCAGAGGTCAGCGCCAACGGTGGGCCTGTAGATATACCTGTACCGTGAGTGCAGCATCGCAAAGTGCTTGAACCGCAACACTGACTCAATTGATAGGCCACACACCCTCACGCCTGCCGAGATTCATCTCGCGCATTTGACCCCGTTCATTGAGCAACAGGCCACGGATATGAACACCAAGTTGTCTGAGACCCAACAGGCAAACACGCAGCTCTTGTCAACTATCACAGCGCAACGCGCTGAGATGGAGGCTTTGGTCCGAGGTTTGGAGAACGTCATACATGACCTGGAAGCCAGCGCGCAGATAATGGCGCAGGACGATGTGCAGGGGCTCAGCAAAGAGATCAAAGACCTGGAGACCGAAATGAAAACATGAACCACGACAGGTGCATGCAACACTCCAAGTCAGCACAACACAGCTTCCTGATGGGCGGCTGTGGCATCCATACGTCATCAGAACCAGAAGCACGGCTGCGAAGCGCCATCAAGAGGTCGTTTGTCTATCGGACTCGGGCAGCAACGCAGAGACTGTACACGTGAAAGACCCGCCGCATCTCGCGTAAGTGTCGAGTTGCATCACAGACGGTGCACTCCATAGTATGCATGTATCGATACAGCTGTCACGCCCACCCTCGCGTATCTGCCAGCCACCAGAAACACAACCGCCCCAGAGGTAGCACGACCAAGCCTAGATGGTCTCACCGAACATCGCAGTTGCTTGGAGCGAGTGTCCAAGTGCAGACTGCTAGGCACGTTGCCACTTCTAAGTTCCTTTGCAGCCTGGCTCTGTCGGTCTCAGCATGTTCGTTTATCGATCAGCGCGAGTATCCTCTTACAAAGATCGAAGTTCGAGGTCTCTGCAGACATTCTCGGCGACCAGATGCCTAGCATGGCATTCTCTTGTCCAACCAATTACCGTAAGCTCGAAACAATCATGCAGCAGCGTTGTCTGCACCCCATCAGCCTCAAGAAGCCGGCAGTCCGCTATTGCCGAGACGCGGGGTGCCGCGTGATCAATGCCCTGGTCCATAGATTGTTTCGCAATATCAGACTACTACTTTGGGACCACTCAACTACCACCGCGTAAAATGATCAATCTATCACCACGAAAAGCATGGCATCTACGATCGGCCTTGAATTTGCCTGGCAAAGCGTGGTATATAATGAGATGTAAAGGCATGAGAGCTCTACAGGCTCGAAGTGACTTGGACTGCTCGGCTTCATTCTTGATCTCGTGACGATGAAGTTCTCTACCGCCATCAGCTTTGCTCTCGCTGCTGAAGCAGCCAACGCAGCAGCGTTGCAGCCACGCCACTACACGTTCCCGTCCACTGGTGGTAGTGCCTGGAGTACCGTCCGACAAACGGTCAACTTCCAGAGCAACGCCGGTCTGAGCGATGTCAGCTCTTCCCAGATCAGATGCTACACCAATGGCAACCGTGGCGCTCCATCGATTCAAACTGTAGCTGCTGGTGGCAGTGTCACATTCCAGTCTGCGCCGAACATCTTTCATCCTGGCCCACTTCAGTTCTATATGGCCAAAGTGCCTTCTGGTCAGACCGCAGCGACCTGGGATGGCTCTGGCCAAGTTTGGTTCAAGACGTACGCGGAGCAGGCTAGTGTTTCTGGTGGACAGTTGAGCTGGGGAAGTCTGAGTATGTCCAGCCTGCATCATGTGTATTGAATACCTACTAATAACGTGCAGACAAGGGTTCCGTCACGGCGAACATTCCCAAGAACCTACCCTCTGGAGATTATCTTCTGAGGATCGAGCACATTGCCCTCCACCAAGCTAGCAACGCTGGTGGAGCACAGTTCTACATCTCTTGCGCGCAAATTACGGTCACTGGTGGAGGAAGTGGTACACCTGGGCCTTTGGTATCGTTCCCTGGTGCATACTCCGCGAACGACCCGGGTATCAAGATCAACATCTACTCTGTAAGCATCTTCATCACGAGTAATTGTCTCCTTGCTGATTCACGAACAGGGCGCACGCTCTTACACGCCACCAGGACCTGCGGTCTGGACGGGCTAAGGGTCTTTCATCGTAGAGCGACGAGATCAGGGTGCCTCGAGATTGGTCAAGATGTGTCCTTAGTACCTACAATGGACTTAGATGTCGTTTTGCACCCACTATGCGCCTGAACTGCGAGACTTCTCTTCACAACCTTGTTGTATGCTGAAATTTTAATGAACTCGCACACCACTGTGACAAACCAGCAATCCTAAGCAGCATGATGTTATGACAAACACGAGTGCGCCATGTAATCGAGTTTGAACTTTGTATAGCCTTGATTCTGAGCTTCTTGTAGGTGTAGAAGCTGGTCGCACAGAGGGCGGGTTAGAAATGTGGGGTAACATCGATGGACGTCAAAGCACCAACCTTCTGTTCTCCGTTGTCCTCCGTGATCCTCTCCTTCGTCTTATAAATCATCTCCGTACCTTCTATAACTTTCTGAATGCACCGAACGCTAGTCGTGTAATAAATTACGAGGTATTGCTATCACGCCATTTGTACATGGTGGAGGCGCCGCACATGGCTTTGCAGACGGGCTGGGTTCGTTCAGCTGCCTGCCAGCACATTCGGACCGCCTTCATTCAGTATGGCGAAGCGACTATCACCTAACAAAGACAACACGTTTGTCAACTGTCTAGCGGCTTAGCTATACCCTCTAGTAGGCGAGGTAGGTAAAGGCGAGTCTGCAGTGGGGCACAGTTAGCCCGCGCTTCACCCACTTAGACTTCAGCTCCACGTCTTTTAAACCTCATAGTTGACAACTTTGTTATTGCTCACTTACTCTATTCTTATCATGGACCCGAACAATGCACAAGACGAGCCATACTGGCTCGGCCGCGCATCCGAGGAGCAAAAACGCCTTCTCAAACAACACGGCGTGTGGACCAAGTACGTTGCTCGTTATCATATCGGAAGCAAACATCCGACTAACTGACTTCACTCCACCAAAGAGCCATCGGATACTCCCTACACCCCTCAATCGCCTCAAAACTCCCCGCGAACGCCCGCATCGCAGACGTCGCCACCGGGACCGGAATCTGGCTCAAAGATCTCGCCTCCGTCTCTCCCCCCACCCACACCTTCCACGGCTACGACATCTCCTCCGAGCAATTCCTGCCCGCGGACTCCCTACCCGGCAATGTCTCCCTCGGCTTCCTCGACTTCAAGAAGCCCATCCCGTCCGAGTTGCAGGGCACCTTCGACCTCGTCAACATCCGCCTGATCATCATCTCCATGGGCCCGTTTGACGTCTGGCAGCAGACCCTCAAGAATGTAGTTACTATGCTCAAGCCAGGCGGCTGCATCACCTGGACCGACGGCAACTTCCTCGCTGCCCGTGGCTTCCGCGGCGCAGCGCCGACGTCGACGCCGGGCCACGCGCTCACGGCGGGACAGAAGCAGCTTAATGGCACGCTGGAGGAGCGCTTTGGGTACTCGTTCCCTGACTTTGGAGAGCTGTTTCGGAGCGTGGGACTGGTGGATGTGGAGGAGGATGTTATTAGTACGGACCGCATTGTGGAGCAGAGGCCTGATTTCACGGAGATTGGGATTGGGGCTGTGTTTGGCGGGTTAGCGAATTTGAGCAAGGCGGGGGAGGAGGGGTATTGGAGTGCGGAGGAGGTGGAGGAGCGGAGGAAGAGGGCGTTGGAGGATAGGGAGAGTGGGGCGTATTTGAGGTGGGATATTCATGTTGGTGTGGGTTTCAAGGAGGCGTGAGGGGGGAGGTGGGGAGAGGAGAGGCGGATGAATGAGGTTCGAGATGAGGATTTGAGGTTGGATATGACTTTGGATACTATGGTGTTTGCTCGCTGATCTTGAGATATCTATCGGCACAAGCAATCGATCTGCGAAATGAACGCTATCTGAGCATTCTGCCGCTTGTTCACTACGTTGGGCTTCCTGGGAAGCAGATGTTAGCCCCGAAAAGGAGTGGGATGCTTCAAACTATATAACAGTATTCTGAGTATACTACCAACTTACATTCCACATCATGTTGATCGTCGTGCTACCTGTCATCGCGCCTAAGGAACGTTGAAGAATGTCGATGTGTCAGAGTTCCCTATGCGTAATATACTATACGTAAGTACTTTGTCGAGCAATATATAATGGCATTCATTGGACTGAATTCGTGCCGTACGGCGTCAAAACGGTGCATCCGGAAGTTGTTTAAAATCTTCAGCTGTTATGCGTAACAAGCTATCCTTCAATCGAGCCGTATCTGGAGACCATGTCATTGGGTTGAATTTGTGTCGTGTAAAAGTACTATCAATCTGTCGTGTTGCCTTTCGGGCACACCGCGTTTGAGATGAGCAATTCGTCATATCAGGATCTTGAATGGTTCTTCGACGACAAGTGTGTGCTTAATGGCGTATGATATAATTGAGATAAGGCATTGTTAATACGCTTGCGTCAGAGTAGGTACATACACAGAATATCGCTGTGGAGATACACGACTCTCATTCATGCCCTGCTGTAGATTACAGCTCCCGTGACTGTCCCGTGCCTCCGGGTTCATCAACTGATTTGCCTGCCTTCGTGGAGTTGGAGTGCTGTTTAGCCCTGAAGAGGGGTTTTGTGAGGAAGTGTAATCGTTAGATCATAGTAGCGATGGCTCTTGAAACCGGTGGTCCCGCGAGCACCGTACTGAGGACCGAAATGCCTGCTCTACAAGTTGACATCAGAAATGTATTCCGGATGAGCGGAGTGACCAGTATATCATTTCAGGTGTGTCCCCAATGACAGTGGAAATAGATAAGGTGTTCTCAGTCTCGTTATGCGTGTCTTCATCTTGAGACCGTATAGCCGAGCGTTTCCACAGGTGTCGAAGAATGAAACACCCGTCACCGTAGTTTAGGTTTATCGCTTAGCTCCGAACCGCTGCAGTAGAGTAATCATACGATCATCTTGTATGCGCTCAGCGTATCTCAGAGGCGTCATACCGCCCCCACTCCAGTCTGCAGCTGGTTTCGATCTTGACTGAAAGGTAGACTCCACATTTGGATCGAGCCCTTTTGAAAGCAATACTTCGACAACAGCGTACTCGTTTTCTTCCACAGCTGTGTGGAGTATATGTTCCCTGACTGCACCGTAATCAATCAACATCGGAATGATTTCAGGATGTGAGGAATGATGCTTGAAAGCTTTCAACCAGGTGTATGGCTCCAACTGGGCTGCTTCTATGAAGCACTTGTGGCCAAACAGCGTTCGTAGAGCAGCTGCGTTCCCATTTTCGACCGCCATCTCAGATGCCTGGCAAGCTCTGGTACAGTGGCCGTGACCAGAAGTTCCGTCTGAGCCGAAATGCATTCGATCTTGATCCACCACTTGCTGTACCTGAATCCACGGTGTACGAAGTCAGCAATGTCTCACATATACACTGCGTACAGCGGCAGTCTTACCAGGTATTCCCAGACGTCATGAACAGAATTATCCATGAGTCCCTCGCTCAAAGCTTGTTCCAAAACACAATAGTCATCGTACGTGTAATATGCGTCAAATCTGATACCCACAGGTTGTAGCTGCCGTATCAAGCTGAATTTGTTGTGCCAGATGCAGTGAAAAGTCCAGTGATGCTGCAAAAGAAGGAGACACAATTAGTAAGTTACTTCGGCAATGTGGGATATAGGATTGAAAAAGTGCGGCCAGTGGCCCTACTTTTCTGTGGGTGAGACAACTTACTGCACGGACGTTAGCTCATGGTCATGGAACGAATATTTGTAGCGACTACTTACCAGATGCCCAGGCGCTTTCACTTTGGGCATGTCCCACAAAGCGTTTGATGAATATGCAGAACCAGATATCCGCCGGATCATACCCCCGGCAACTCAAAGCATGCACACTTTCCGGACGTACAGGCTTGCCATAGACCAAGGCACCTCGCTGAACAAGTAGGTCTACAATATCGTATCTCTCCCGTTCGAATGCGTATAGAACTAGCGGTAGCCGCTTGATACCGAAGCCGCTCGAAGCATCAGTCTTAGTGTTCACGTCACATCCAATGTCCAAGAGCCAGGTGACAATATCTAAGTACCCCTCGTATATTGCAGTATTCATGGCATCTTTCTTCCACTTCATCCTGTATAACGGAAAACGTAAGTCTTTGAGGTTTCGCATGTTATGGATGGCCATGGCCCATTGCAGTATGCCCCTATCGATCGCAATGTTCATAGCATGTTTGTCGTCAGGTAGAAAGGTGACATTGCGTCGGCAACCTAGACTCCGAGTGCAGATTCCTGACGCAAGACTGAAGAAGCCTGGGTGTCTCATGCCGAGGGTGGAAAATTTTGTGGACGATAGCTGAACGTGCTGGACCCAATGTTCAAGGGCGTATGCGAAGAAAGCGCATTGTTTTCGATCAGATTCCAGTGCTGATCGAGATGCCGGGTCAAACTCGCGTTTTTTGAAAAATACGGTCACGGTGTAAGTGCTCAGCTGAGACTTCTCGAGGTAGTCGATACACCTAGAGGCTAAGAGATAATGGCCATCCATCGTGGTGACTCGGAAGATGGCCAGATCCGAATCTTTGGCGTGACTGCCCAAAAGATAATCCTTCGCCGATTGATGGACAAGGCTAACTTTGGTATCGGTGACTTGAATAATATGCCCGCATTTTTGAATCCAGAGGTCCAGTTCTTCCAAGGCTGTAGTTTCTGACGTGCCCTTTATCTCCAGTGCTTCGGCCAGGTCAACCAAAGTCAGTGGCTCAAAAGCAAGCGCCACCCATCGAAGCAAAGCAGCGCACATTTCCCGGTCTCTCTGTGAAATCTCGCGCAACATGCGGTCATATAGAACGTTGAGATCCTTTGGTAGAATCTGAAGCGAACGTATAATTTCGCTCTTAGTCTTCCTCTGCGCGAGCTCATGAGCGATATATCCAGCCCACAGAAATGTGCCTCCCGCGCCGTCCAGAACGCCATCTATTAGTCGCGTCTTACTATCCTCATCTATTGTCGCAGGAACCATGTTGTCAAATGTGAAGGTGACAACACGTTTGATGTCTTGGTCGACTTCCGTCTGAAGGTGGTCGAGTGATAGACGGGCGCAATCGTGGATATCACCTACGTCTCGAGAGATTATGAGCCACTGGGGCCTAGCCGCTGTATCCAAGTTGTTTCCTGTACCATACAGACACAAGATCTTCCGACGTAGAAATGCGATCGAGTCTTGGTCGCATTCATCGAGGCCATCAAGGACGCAGTAGGAGAAGGGTGCGCGGAGGTTCTTGATCAATTTCTCAAGCACCGACCACAGAGCTTCTTTTGACGCCAAAGTCGATGTTGATCTATTCTCGCCTTCCATGTCCTTTTTTATGACGTCAGATAGAGTCGGTTCACTGCTTAGGACCTGGTAGATCATGCCTCTTAAAATTGCCACAGCACTGTTTCGTTTCTCATCGTCGCTTCTACAGAAAAAGGCATACACTGGTCGCATCTTGTTCTCATTGACACTTTCGCCTGGTGATGGTGGGTCCTCGCCTGGAATGGGCTTTGGGCGTAGTGAATGCTTATGGCCATCTGCGGCAGTGCGAGACACAACACCACTTTCCAGTTGCGTTGCAAGATACATCGCCATCATTGTTTTGCCTTTGCCAGGACTGCCTGTAATCCAGAGTAGTGAGGAGCTTCCAGAGAGCCACGCATTGTACACAGCATTCTCGTAGATCCAGTCAAACGTTCCTAGCACTCTTGTACCTTTCGCCGCCTGCAGGACTTGTCTATCGATCACCGGGTCAGAGAGGAAAAAGCCATCTCGTATTCTGATGGAAGCATCTCTGTTTGCTTGTTCTGCATCATAATTATGATAGTGGTTGTGCTGGTTGCCGTAGTTGTTCGCGGCAATGATACCGTAATTGTTGGGTGCGGTGTTCATGGTCAGCTCGACATTTTGAGTGCTCATGCTGAACAGTCTGCGAAAGAGATCGATCGTCAAAAGATGATTCGTAAGGTGTTTGCAAGGCCTCAAGCACTTTGATACCGAAAAATCATGCTCACTCTAGATATGCGTACGCGGTGCGGCTGAATCATAGCACTGGATGAGGTTTAAAGCCACCCTACTAGTGTGCGGGGGCGCCAGACTTTGTACCTTGGAAATTAAAGTCCGGAACTCTCTGCTTTCCTGCTCGGTCTTTACGAACGTGAACCTCTGGCATCCTCATGGCTGAGACGGCGTTGGGAGTCATCGGTCTACTCGGCCTATTCAGCACCGCTGTCGACTGCTTTGAATATGTTCGCATTGCGAAAACTTTCGAACGCGATTTTGCAACTTCACAGCTGAAGCTCGATAGCGCATGGATTCGCCTTTCGGTACGTGATCTCTGAAAGCAGACCCACCACGGGGAAAATGAAAGCGGCAACCGGATGGTCGTGGCCTCATACGCTGCAGTCAACGCAATCAGTGGGTACTTGATGATCTGATACTTTACTAAAATTGTTGTCAGGTATGATAACTTTTGCTTGAGAGATTTCGCCTCTAATATTAGCCTGTCACTGACCTCGTTCCCGCAATCTTGGCAGCGATGGGGTGCAGCACTCGGTATTCAAGCGAATTCTCGGGCGACAATTCAAAGATCCGACTACGAACATGCCGAAAGGGTGTTGAAACATCTCGAGAGTCTATTCGCTCAAGCACAAAGCAAGTCTCAGATCTTTGCACGGCCCGAGGTTCAACTCTTCGAGGCCAGCGAGCTAGGTGATTTGCCAATGTACGAACCCTTTTTGACATCACTGACTTCATGTCCTCCGACTTCAAGTGCCTCCAGAGTCCCTGGTGCACCAAGGTGTAGTCGCGCAAATTCACAAGCGCATGGGTCGAGAGCACAAGATCGGTAAGATTGAGAAAACCAAATGGGCGTTTTACAAGAAGAAAGAGTTGGAAAGTTTGGTTGAGGGTATCGTCGAACTAGTGGATCAATTGGAGAAAGTACTGCCTATGGCCATGGAGCCTCAGCGTACATTTCATACATTAGTCGAGGACGAATACGAAGAGATCCAGCAGCTCGCCAGAAGGGAGACAGAGCACAGCCAAGTGACGCCACTTCAGGTCGCCGAAACAATGTACGGAGCTGTGGAGGGACTCGATCCCCACCTCGAAGAGTTCCTTCGGGAGTCGATCAGTGAGCTACGTGCAAATGGGAATTCGTCGACGACGACGTACAACGTGAACCAAAGGCTGGGCGACGTGAAAGACAATAAAGGCATCGTAACTGCAGTGAAGTAAATTGTTCATACAAAAATTGATGTGAAAAACTGCTGACTTCGTGTCTACTTACAGCTATGGAAACCAGACGAATCACTACGGAAATACGTAGGTCGCGAGCGAACAATTGAGTACTTATGAAGTGTAATGAATCTATTGAGCAACATTGCATGCCTTCCAATAAGTAATTCCTCAGTGACGTATTAGGTTCGGCAGCGATAGAAGATCGTTGTGCTGATGTTCCTTGTCCTTTTAGCCAAGTGTGCTGTGAAGTGGCATTCGAACACAAGACGTCAGTGGAGAGCCA
This sequence comes from Phaeosphaeria sp. A1 3.1a, assembly GCA_003501895.1. Classification (NCBI taxonomy): domain Eukaryota; kingdom Fungi; phylum Ascomycota; class Dothideomycetes; order Pleosporales; family Phaeosphaeriaceae; genus Phaeosphaeria; species Phaeosphaeria sp. A1 3.1a. The sequence continues at coordinate 189,128 of QVXC01000004.1, forward strand.
TCGAAGATTATTAAGAATATAGAGGTATATAGATACGTAGGACTTGATGATACTGATCCTAGGCCACGAACTCTTATTCGAGTGTTGTTCACACTCAAAAAGTCATTCTTGTGAAATACTAGCCTAGGCTTGAGTCGTTATTGACAATGGCCTCCACAAAATCCGCATTATGCTCAAAAATCTTCAATTGTTGAAAGAATGAAGCAGGAGCGACTTTCATTCCAGATCTCACTAAGTTCTTAAGCGGGGTGAGCATGCGCGCGGCGGTGTGGACGAAACCGGTAAGCTTGGCGCATACAACGTACATTATGTGTACGGAGAATTCTTTACACTTACATCCCTGTATGTCAAAATCCTCCCGTAGCCTCAGCAACGATGGTGGCAACCACCGAGACAAGTATACTACGGAATGTGATTACCACGGTGAAAAACACATCTGCGACTCAATTTGTCCTTCTTGCAGTGTCACTGGTGGGCCGCCCAGATTCACATCGAGTTTGAGGACCTCGTCTGAAGTTTGCAGATTCTTATTCGATTTCTCCTCCATGGCATTTATAGACTCTACTTCCACCCACTCCGCCATTTCCCCGGCCCCAGATATGTCGCCTTCTCACGTCTACCCCGGCTCCTTGCCCTCTGGAACGGAGTCGCCCCAGCATACGTCTCCCGTCTACACGAAAGGTACGGAGCCGTAGTTCGTGTCGGGCCCGACGAGCTCAGTTTCCTGCACCCAGACGCATGGCGCGACATCTACGGCCACGGCGTGAAAGACGCCCCAGGAAAAGTACCGCCAAAAGACTGGACTCGCTACGGCAACACACTGAACCGCGCCACTGCCCTTGTCGCCTTCTAGGATCCAGCTGAACATGCGCGCTCGCGGAAGATATTCACCACGGGGTTTTCTGCGCGGGCGCTTACGCAGCAATCTCCTCTATTCATCAAGTATGCAGATCAACTGGTTAAGATTCTGCGAGGCTCAGCGCAGAGCGGTGCGGATGTTGACCTCGTGCGCATGTACAACTTTACGACATTTGATATCATGGGTGATCTTACGTTTGGTGAGCCACTTCACATGCTCGACATGGCGGAGTACGATCCCTGGGTGCAGGTCATTTTCAAGAACGTCAGGAGAGCGACGCAGCTTGGTATTGTCTTCATCTACTACCCGCTTGTGGGCCGCATATTTCGTGCCCTGTTGCATAAGACACTTACAAAATTTCATGATGAGCATACGGAGTTCAGCGCCACAAGGGTAACGAAGAGGCTTGAAAAGGGGCGAGCATCGGAGGATGTGGATCTTTGGGATCTGGTTCTGAGAAGAGAGGAGGAGAAGGGCGAGGCGGTCATGACTAAGGAGCAGATGGACTCGAATGCAGGGTTCTTCATGGTTGCCGGCACGGAGACGACTGCGACTGAACTCAGTGGGTTGACGTATATGCTACTCGAAACACCAGCAGCGATGGCAAAGTTAGTGCGCGAGATTAGGAGTACCTTTGACTCATCCGGAGCTATCAGCATGGATGTCCTGGCAGGACTTCCATACCTTAATGCTTGCAGACGATCAGCAAGCTGCGCTTCAGCCTTTCCATGTGGGAGCCAGAGATTGTTTAGGGAAGAAGTAAGTACAACACATATGTCTTGTCATCTGAGAACCACGAAGCTAATACCTTCTCAGCATGGCCTATCACGAAATGCGCCTCGTGCTTGCCAAAGTATTATTCAACTTCGATCTCGAACTACGTCCCGAAAGTGCAAATTGGCTGAATCAGAGATCGTTCACACTCTGGGAGAAGCAGCTGTTGATGGTTAAGGTGAAGGGAGTGTAATCAATCATACATACACTGTCTTTCCATACTATACTAAACAAGCTCAATCATACAGCACCACTCACTTTCAGTCATGTAACTAGACTCATGTAAGAGAACAGTTATCCATTATACTATATACAAGAACTACTCATTAACCCCATCTGCACCTTCCTACTGATGCAACACAATAGTGTAAGCCCCCACCTGCGTACAAATAAAATCATCAGCCGTCTGCCCTCCCGCCCTACAATACGTCGGCACGGAGCCTTCCGCCCACTTCCCCGCAAACGGCGCCGTCTGATGATAAATCGCGATATCCGAGTCGCCGCCGTCCTTGGGCTCGATGGCAATGAAGCGGTACCCCGTGTCGGGCGCCGGGCTGCCGCATGTGACGGTCGGGCTGGGGAAGCCACTGAAGGCGGAGACGGAGCAGGGCACGTCGGTGCCGTTTTGGCCCGAGAGCTTGAAGCTGATGCTCTGGATGCCCGAGTCGTTCTTGCGGAGTGTGTAGTCGGTGATGTCGACGTTCTCGTACTTGGAGGGGTCGCTGGGGGTGCCGCAGTGTGCTGGGTTGGGGCAGTCGGAGGTCTGGGGGGCGGGGGCTGCGAGGGCAGCGGCGGCGAAGAGGGTGGCAGCGGTGAAGAATTGCATCTTGGTGGTTTTGTTGTGGTGTTGGTGTTGGGTTGGATTGGAAGTGTGTGGTGTGTAGAGGGGTCGAGATTGGATTGAAGTAGTGAAGTTGTAGTTTGTGATATCGACAGTTCAAGGGTGTTAACACAGTATTATATATCTATTCGAAGTAGATTTATCGTCACCCCATCGACGTCACTCGGCCAAACTGTTTAACCAAATTTACGAGGAGTGGGTTGCCAGCCTCGTATTGCGACCCATGTCCCTACCAACCTTTGAGTAATGATTCCCCAGGCATTCGGTTATTCGGGTCCGTTGCGGCCACTTGAATGAGGCAATTCGGCGAAGATCTCTCCAAAGTGTCGGCGGCGTGTCCCCGTTATGGTCACATCGGCCAGACCAGGGTCTGCTGGTCCGGAGAAATTATTCCTTTGCTGGCTTGATCGCGTCTTGCCGCCTCGCCTCCAGCTTTAGCCTTGCCATAATCTGGTAGTCTTGCAAGATGTAGCAGAGCTTGATGAGGCTCAGATGCAGATCTCCAAGCTACCCAACGAGACCGTCTCCTCAAAACGTTGCAATGTCGCAGTGGCCTGTGCACCAAAATTAGCAACCTAGCAAGGCTGTCACGACCCTATCTTCTGCTAGAAAGTATGGAGCAATGCACGCCACTTCCGCGCAGCCGCGCTCCTACCGCACCCTGCTTTTCTGCGGCCTCGCAATGACGAATTGGGTCCTCAGCCCTCGACTTGGGCAGGAGCTCCGCCGACCAATTATTGGAGTAGGTCGATTGAGGAAAAGAGCTGCAGAAGCCAGTATTTTGCGCATGAAAGCGTGCTATTGGATCTGCATCGCCTTCGTGATCAGAAACAATGGACTTTTGGAGACAATACGAGATCTCTTAACACGATGCTACCTTACGAGACTGAATCATGGCATGGAAGGCTTTGGAAGGTTGGGTGGTGGGCGGGCCTTCTTCGGCCCATGATATCATTCGTTTCGGCGGTCAAGCTACGTGGACGCGGCGAAGCTTTGCCAAAACACCATGCCGAGGCTTCGGTCGCATTGTCAATGACAGGGCGAAATCTGGCAGATTGTTTGACATGGAGAAGGAGCAGTAAGAATGATGTGATAATGTGTTGCAACAACACGACTTGGCCAGCTCAGGAGATGAAAGATCAAAAGTAATTATATTCAATTAAAGCACTCAGTGCCATTCCACCCAATACATGTCCGAGCGTTGCTAGAGCATGATCGCAATGTAGAAGATACAGCGTGAGAGAAAGACCATTGAGCTATACCAAGTGAAGTTGTCAGCTTCTCCTCACTTCAAAAAGCAGTACTCTCTTCCCTCTCTCTTTCCTGGTCTGCATTCCACTTGATCCACATGAGTCTAGATATATCCGTACTGCGAAAAGGAATTGTTGAAAGTCAGGACACCACGTAGGGTACTCAACTGCACTGAAAAGGAGATAGCCAACATCAGCTTTGACGCAGGATTCCAACTTTGCCCCCAAAACAACAAATCGACTCATTATCCTAAAAAGTTCTGCTGCTGCTGTTGCTGCTGCCCCGGCCGTGGAAACACATTCTGCGTCGGCACCTGATCAAGACTCATCCCGCCCAGCGTTCCTTGCCCATTACTCTGCCACCCCTGACCAGTCTGCTGGTTCACAAATGCACTCTGTCTGAACGGATTCGTGCTGCCAGTTGCGTTGACAGTCAAGCCGCCCTGTGGTGAAGTAGCGCTCTGTGGAGATGGCTGCCGCGCGAAAGGGTTCGTTCCGGTCGGCGTAGGCTGCAACGGCTGTAATGGTTGTTGTTGCATTGGCGCAAATGGTGATGATGATTGTGCTGGCGGCTGGGCGAACGGCGATGCATTGCTAGGTAATTGTGATGCTTGTTGGAAGCCTGTGTTGTGTTTGGCAAACGGATTGGTCGGTGATCTGTTCAGCGAGCTTGCACCTGTTGGACTGGCCATGAATTGTTGGTCCGCTTGTCCAGTCGGGCTTGGCATCATGGATTGTCTGAAGGGATTTGTTGATGTCTGTTGAGCTTGCAGTGGCTCAGCGATTGTTGGTATTTGCATGGGCTGTTGCATTTGCTGCTGCATTTGCTGTTGTTGTTGGAAGTCGGCGACTCCATTCTGTGGTATGGGCGACAATGTGTTTTGTTGGCTGAACGGCTGTGGCGTGTAGCCTCCAAATCCTGCCCCGGTGAATTGTGACTGAATCGGCTGCGGCGCCATCTGCTGCTGTGGCATCTGCATCTGTGGTGCCTGCATCTGCTGTTGCATCTGGAATGGATTCGTCCCTTGTCCATCTTGAGGACTGAATGGCTGTTGTTGCTGTCCAAAACCCATATTTGCTGTTTGTTGAGGCACCTGGAAGCCTTGTTGTTGCTGCTGCTGGAATGCCTGTTGCTGTGGATACTGCTGTCCCACCATGGGCTGAGTCGCCATGGTTTGCTGATTGTCCTCAAGTGATGCGAACAAGTCGATCAACGGTGCACTCGAGGTAGGTTTCGGTAACGCCGGCGCCTGGCTGGCAGATGCTGTTTGTGCTGCGGGCTTGGGCTCTTGAGTCTTGCTGCTTCCGTTAGTCAGCTTGCCACCATTCTTCTTCGCTTCTCTTTCCGCGAGGTATTGTCGCCGGTTGATCTCAAAGTCTTTGTCATTCAAGTACTCTTCCAGTGAAGCAGTCAGACTCGTAGGCGCATGCTTGATTTTGGGGATCTCGAGTCTTGTGGAATGCTCATGCGACCGAGCTAAGCTAAGATATTGGACGACAGCTTCAGTCTGCTTGACGAAAATGCGGTATACAGCCAGAGCGCGTGTCGCATCGGGTTTCGACAGTTCAAAGTAGTGCTCTGCGGAAGGTTAGATGAGCCATTGATCATATCGCAAGACCGATTTACCCAATATGTTGATAGTACCCTCGTTCAGAACATGGAAAAGCACAAGCAGATCCATTGTAAGCAGTCTGAAGGCGGTCAAGGTGATTTCATTTTCCGGTTCATCGTCAAATGGCTGGTTTCATGCAGCATTAGCGCTTGGCCGGCGGGAAGGTCGACATGTTGGTGTTACCTGGCACTTGAGCAGATATCTGATCTGCTCTTGCACGCTTTCTACCTCTCGCAGCAGACCCTTCTCGATGGTCTGTCGCTTCAATCGCCCTTCTCCCCCGCGTACGTAGTCCACCTTTGTCGTTCCATATTCAATTGCGCGTCGGAGAAGGTATTCGGAGTAGGTGCGTATGTTATGGCCCTGGGTCTGTACTGTAGCACACGCTGTCAGCACCCGCTGTGACACGCGCACTATGGACACCTGGAGTTTGCGAAGACATACCCTCTGTGAAGGAGTTGATGGCGAGCTTCCGGTGCGGGTTCTGCGAGAGGTACTTCAAGGTGACGTCTGGCTCGCCCTCTCTTATCATGAGATGCACGATGATCAAGCTCTTGAAGACTATGGTCCATGTGGAGTCGCGCAGTCGGTTCGTCAGGGCGCGGAATATCTCAGCAACACCGGCTTCGCCCGCATGCGTCGCAACCAGGATATGCTCGACATATTTGGACTTTGGGGCGGCGAGCTACATATGCGTGTTAGGTAGTTGTTTTCCATGTTATGTATCCTCATCCTCCGCAACAAAACACCAGACACATCAGAGGATAGCAAACGCGCATGCCTACCTTGATCTTGGTGCCGCCCTTGACGCTCTTCTCGAAGGAGCTCGCCATGGATCGTGGCGGCGGTGGAGGTGCGCAATGCGCTGGCGGTGCGGGTTGTCGGCGACGGGGGCGGTGGACGGACGTCTGTGGCTGGCGGTCGCGGTCGCTCTGTGGCAGTCTATCGCGGCATGGCGTCGGGGCAGAATAGGAGAGTCGCGGGTATGAATAGTTGTAATTAGAGAGGTGCAGGCGGCGTCTTAGCTGCTGATCCGGGAGACCGGCCGGTGGATTGCTGGCAATGCAAATGGGAGGATTGTGAACGGCACAAGGGTCAACGTTGGCAGTCGCGAGATGACGATTGCCGCGCCCCTCCACTCTCCGGGCCAAACATGTAAACGAAACACCCAAACTTTCTGACGCCACGCCATATACACCAGCACATACACGACACCACAACACCATGTCTGGCTCACCTCCGCCCGAAGAGCGCGCAAAGGCTGATGCCGAGGCCCGCGCAAAGGAAAAGGAAGAGCAGGCTGCCCTGCCATACAAATGGGACCAGACCATCAAGGACGTCGACATCACCATCACCATCGATGCAAAGTACAAGGGCAAGGACCTCGACGTCAAAATCAGCAGGAATGCGCTCAAGGTCGGCATCAAGGGACAGGAGCCATTCATTGATGTACGCCTCCAACAACAGTGTCACCACCGAACACACAGCTGATATATATACTTCTACAGGGCGACCTTCCCCACGCCATCCGCGTCGACGACTCCACCTGGACTCTCTCGCCCTCTTCGTCCGGCAAAGACATCGAAATCCACCTCGACAAGGTCAACCAGATGGAGTGGTGGGCGCACGTGGTGACCTCCGCCCCCAAGATCGACACCAGCAAGATCCAGCCCGAGAACAGCAAGCTGGGCGACCTCGACGGCGAGACGAGGGGCATGGTCGAGAAGATGATGTTTGACCAGCGCCAGAAGGAGGCGGGCAAGCCCACGAGCGATGAGCAGAAGAAGCTGGATATATTGGAGAAGTTCAAGAAGGAGCATCCCGAGATGGACTTCTCGAATGTGAAGATGGGGTGAGAGATGATGAATAAGTGGGACCTGAAATGAAGGTAAGGGAGCACTATCCGACGTGGAGGACAGAGGAAGTCAGGCACGCCAGCAGCATTCCGAGCGGCATCTGATGGGCGTATATCACTTCGCAAGACTTGTCATATACTTGCGCCGGAGAGGGTCAGAAGCAGCATCCTTCTCGCGTACTCGAGAGTATCCAGGATTGAAATAAGCATTCGCATCATGTGTGCCACGTCAAACGTGCGGCGCTGGCCTTGCAGTATACAGGACTCGTGAAGGATGAGTTGAGCTTTGTTCATACTCTGTGAAAAAAACGCTATATAATACCAACACGCAAACGTGTATCATCGCCCTACTTCACCACCCCAACCTCCCCCCTCTCCTTCTCCTCACTCCCCTCCGACCTCAACGACGCCCTCCCACTCCCACTCCCCTGACCTGCACCACCCTTCCCCCTTATCTCCTCATCCACAGGCGTGCTCGGCACACTTACCTCCAGTACCGGCGCCTCAACGACAAACAATCCCTCCCCGCCCTCCTCACCACCCAGCGATATCTGGCTTCCCTGCCGGCGATGCTGCTGCTGCAGCGTCAAACTCGGCTGTCGCTGACGGCGCTTCGGCAGCGGCGGAGGAGCTGTAGATGACGTTGAGCTAGCAGCCGACGACTTGCGGCGCGGAACTTGCCTCGCTTCATCGTGCTGGACCTCCATTGCATCGTGCGCGTCGGCCGAGGAGAAGTATGGCGAGGGCGGGTTAAGAGACGACGAGCCGGGGGTGTGGAGATGTTCGCGGCTGCGTTTTTCAGTTAACGAGGGGCTGGTGACGGAGCTCGGGACCGGTTTGCGCTTCGCGATGTTGGCGAAGGTCGAGGCTGCCGCGGGGATGGCCCATGTTTGGCGCTTGTCTGGGCGAGGGAGGGGAGTGCCTGGTGGTGGGAGAGGTTGGCCTCGTCCCATGGGCTCTGTGTGCGATTTGGATATAGAGGTATGTAGTTCTGGTCGAGTTGAGGTCTCTGATAGAGCTTCATCATCTGCCTTTGGTCCTTCAGCAGTGGTCGGTCGTTTATCTATGCTAACTGTTCTTTGATGGCTAGCATTTGCTCTGCGCTGAGTCTGTGTATTTTGCTTCGATACCAACCAGTTCCTTGCAGCTGCGGTCGCTGTGTTGAGGGATTGGTTGAATGTGGTCTTCTTCGGAGCGTGTGCCCCTGCTGCAGCGGCAGCTGCCGCCGCCGCCGCAGCGATGTCTTCCGCTGTCAACTCCTTAGACTTCCCTCGTGCGTGAACACCTTCTGTCGCGGAGGGTGGGGGCGAATCTGAGCTTTCAGCGGATAGAGAAGGTGGAGAAACATCCTCTTCTAAAGTTCCCGTGAGAGCCGCCATCGACTTTGCTTTGTCCGAGTGTAGCGGAGATCTCATTGGAGAGTTGAGTGGAAGCGATCGTACACTGGTCGGTGTCAAGCTTTCACGGTCTCGAACAATCTCAGCCGAGGCATTCGCGGCGTCCACCTGCACTTGCGCGGCAGACGAGCTCGATCGCAGTGTTCGAGGGCGTGCCATAGCTGTTCTGATTTCTGCGGAAGACGACGTGCCAATTGTCGAATCTTCTGATTGTATGCTAGGGGTGAGAGACGAATATGTGCTGGCAGCATCTGCCTTCTCATCAAGCTTCTCGGCATCGATCGTTGCATTCTCCAATGCAATGTCATCGTGCTGGTTCTTCTGCCTATCCTGCTCTTTCTCCTTGGTGTCATTCTGCCAGATGCCTCCCCGCACTGCCTGTGCGAGTGTATCAGTGAATGGCATGTCGTCCCAGTTGGGCAAGACTAAAGTTTCATTCAGGACTTCCCGTATGCGACTCTCGATTGCTCGCAGTATAACGCCATACGTGATCTGCCTGGAGCTAACGATTGGTTCGACTGACAGCTCCATGCGTGGTGGCGTTTCGAAAGTGAGCCATAGCCTGTTGCTTGGTGGAGGTTTGACTCTGATCAACAGATGTCCGTCGAGTCGTTTGAGAACGACGGCCAACACAAGTGTGACTTCGCGAGCTTTGAAGCGAGCACCAAGGTCGATACGCGCAATTGCGGCGACCTCAATGCGGAAGTTTCCCTTGTAGCTCACATCAGCTTCAACAACGAGTTCACCGTCTACTGTGAGCTCTTTGAGTTTTGGATTGGTGAGAAAAGGCGGCAGAGTGCCCATGTCGATGCTTCGCAACGTGACGCTACTAATCAGCGCTGGTTTTGGTACACGAGCAATCTTTTTGGTGATCTTGGTTGCGATGAATTCTTTAACCGCCGAAGTCTTGTACAGACCGAGGAAGACCCTGCCTATCAAAGCATTGATCCACCGAGTGTGCAGATTCTCTTCCGAGGCATGTAATTGCTGTACTAGTTTGACCAAATCTGGTGTGTCGAATCTTAGCGGCTGTGGGTGGGCTTCGGAGTCTGCATGGTCGGGGTGATGGTCCTGTGCTTGCAGCATAGCGTGGTAGAAGTCTTCCTTCTCTGAACAGTTATCAGAGAAGAGGTAGAACGCTTTGGACTCGTCTGTAGTGATGCCATCGTGTTGCTGCACCAGTCGAATACCTGCAACAGTAAGTGTTGAGTCTTGAAGTCGGACGTCATGAACGAGATGCATACAATTTCGCTTGATCCACAGCTCTCCTTCGGGAATCGCCTCGCCCCCAGCGTATACGTCTGTGCGATAGTGTGCGAGAGAGATGACGTGGCGGACTTCTAGCTGGTCCTCATTATCGTAAAGCATGAGGTGTCCTAAACGTAATACGACATAGAAGACATTCCGTGCTTTCTTATTCCTAGCATTCGCTGCGTCGATGGAGGGACTAGCAGTCTTGTTCCTGTCGAATATGCTCCGGTACATTGATTGGTAGACGCTAGGACTCTCCATGGAGATGACTGCGCCTGCAGGTGTCGTACGATCCGGCGGCTTGCCATTGACTCCACCAGGCACGTACTCGCGGCAGACGGCAAAGTAGCCTGCGAAAGTGTCTGAATCATCTGTCCGCCTCTTCAGGTGCTTCAAGATCTCTTCGTCGAGTCCGACGCCTAAGCTCGCTGCATCAACATCCTTCCCTCGCGTGGACCCATTCGACGTCCTGCGCTCGTGTGGTATGTCCCCGCTGCGTGGCGGTTCGACGCCCTCCTGCTCGACCTTGGTAGTGACCCAGAACCATGCGAATATGGCGACTGCCGGCAAGAAAGTCAAGCCTCCAAGCAGGTAACCCCAAACGAATAACCTGATGATAGCGCCATAACCCCAATCCCCACTCATCTTGCCTTGTTATTGTGTCGCCGTATCGACCATCCTCCACCGCCGAGCGCTACCAACCGTCCACCTCTGAATATGTTCGACGAGCGGCGTGTGCGTGTCAGACGCTGAGTTTAGCTCTGTAGGCCAGTGTGGTGTGACGGATCATCGACTGTTTATGCAAGGCGTCGTGAGGTGCTTGGTAGTGAAACGTGGTCTAGTCTGGGGGTCGTTGTCTATGAGGAGGTATGCCCCAGCTGCGCAAGCAAGCTTCTAACTGCTCTCGAAAGTGAGTGAATGTACAGTTCTCAGCTTGTCGCGAACCGGGAAACGCGTAGGGCGAGATGGGCGGGGACGGAGTTAACACGTGTGGAGCTGCAGGGATCCGTCGGCACGGCTGAAAGCGCGATGACGGCATCTTCGAGATCCACAGCTTGGTGCTGCACGACAACCGGACTTTCGGTGGACAGCGTGCTACAAACACAAAATTTCATTCACTTCATTTCTGATATGCATCAGGAGTGGAACCCACTTGAGAAAAGAATACAAAACTAACATCCTGGCTACCTGCACTGTCCTCCACCGTACCTAGATGTCGTCAACGCAACCATTACCGTCCCTACCATCCAATGATCTGCTAGATGCACTTCCGAGACGTGTAGCTTAGTATCCATCGCCATACCCTCCTTTCTTTGTGCAAACAGTCTCTGTCTCCACAGCGATCGAAGTGAAGGGCACCTTGGTCGTCTTTATGTACACAGAATCGCTGGTCAGAGCTGCTTTGAAGCTGGTAAGTTGAAAGGCACGGTACCAGAATCATGACACCCTCGATCGGTGTTACATAATACATCGTGGTAGTAATTCTGTGGATTCGTGCTGAGCATAGCACGTTGCGTAGTGACACTGGCTGCTATGTTCCAACCAACGTGCCATGTTGAATTGTGGGGTTCATGCCACAGAACGTGCTCGCACAGCATGAGCAATTCATTCAAGAAGTCTCAGGAGAAAATCAAGCGCGGGGCCGGCGTGCATACAGCTACAATCTGCCTAAATGGCGATGTCAGCGAGACGACAGCTGCTGGAGGGGTAGGTCACAACATGCGGACCCCACGAGCACGCGGCCTGTGAACTCAGGAACAAACTATGCAACTCGCGGATCATCAATAGTCGCTCCAATAGACTGGACGTGCTGCAGATGAGAAATGAATGAAGGACTTGAAGTGACATCGCCGCACGTGGTAGGGAAGTGGGGAGCGTCCCTGCCGCAACGCGGGCCGAAGTTTCGCCAGCCGTCGTCTTCTTTCATCGCGACTTTTTTTGCGCCGCTCTACAACTGCGCCAATTAGGTGCCATTGCCTCAGGTCTCGACCATTTCACGCCTTTTCCAAAAGACTACGCGTCCCCTCACCAAATACCCGTGAGAGATCGAGTCGCGTTAGCTCAGGCATCGCACTTCACCAAAATCCTCGGACTTGCGCTTTTTACCCGCAAAATGCCATGTTGATGGTACATTTGTGTGCGGTACAACATACGAATCACGCTCCTGCCTGCTCTCGTAAGCCCATGGAAGGCTCCCTAGACTTCTCTCGTTGCCAATCATGACCCAACCGTCGACGGGGTCCGCTACTGCACCACCGCAACCACCGCCTCGGCCATCTGAGACAGTCTACGAGGGTACGCCGATCACATCACCACGGTCGCTACGCCAGCTCTCGGTATTTTTACTTGGAGGCGCCTGTCTGCTTGCGTCCACTGCCATCACACGCAAAGCCGTTTGGCGAAGACAATTGCGGACTATGCCAAAATTCTACGAGCCAAACACGAACCCGCACGAGTACTTTAGTCCGTTCCAGGACGCCATCCAAGCTCTGAATTTGGCTACAATGAATTGCACAAGCGTTGGCATCATGGCTGTTGGGGGTGCCATGTGGACTTTCGACATCGCCAATCTCAGAGAGGCGCAGGCAAGCTTACGACGCCGCCTGAATTACGACAGCATATACAAGTCCGAAGACGATATACCACGAAGCTTCTCAGAGCTGATAGCAGCCTCCGGCGAGATGAAGATACAATACGACGAAAACGAAGGGACGAACGACAAGTCCCAATAACGGTGCTCGGAGTGTACGATAAAGGTGTAAGAATAGTGTACAAAATGAAGGGTCAGTGACGGCCAAGAAGGCATCGCAGTCACAATGTCATGGCATAATCATATCACATTAGCCTGCATTGCAACTGCATTAGTGTCTAGTCTTGCTCATCTAGCAGGAGTGAATGCGCGTTCAGAAAAGATACCCAGCCTGCATAGCAGCACAGTCGCTCTATCCAATGGCCACAAAGGTGACCAGTAGACAAGCACCACGACAGCAGAATCACGCGCATGTACAGCTTTCCAATGCAACTCTGCTTTACGACTAGATGCCTTCCACAAAGACTTGGCCAAAAAGCAAGCCATACCGTTTCCGAGCAAGTCACGCTGTGAGAGCGCAATAACGCAGGAAGGCATGGAAGTTGCGGGCTTCAGTTTTGAGATCTTCATGTTGCATAACAGCGCGTTGGATGAATGTGCTACAGCATTCCACTCCACACGATTTCCATGCAGGTTTGCAACGGCTCCTGAAACAACCTCTCGTGTCCCACTGAGCTGCAAGATCAAAGAAGATATAGGTCAGACACTATACTAGAATACCTGTGCGGACCTGAGCACAGTAATGTGAGCACCCTTCAATATCCTCGATGCTAGATATACACAGCTCTTGCGTTCATAATTGGGACTGTAAATGCAAAGTACAGCAGATATTAGCATGGCTACACTGACCACTGTATCTGCATGTCATCAATAACCTCACATTAACGTGATGACTATCTCGATATCCTGCTTCGTCATCCGTCTTCCTCAGGAAGCCACAGCACATCAACGCAAGCCATTCTCTGATCCCCACACAATGCTTGTCTACGATCAAATTCGCAGCTACCTAAACTCTATTCCACATCCAATACACCTATGCATTGCTCCAACGGCCCAAACTGCCACTTCCCATTCCACTAACACACATAAACATGATGGGAAGCACACAAAACCCTGCCCTCAGTTCTCCACAACCTTGACCCCAACCCCTCCATCCCGATTCGCCCTCCACACCCCCTCCCCGCCCTCAAACCTCTCCAACTTCCATATCTCAGCCTTCTCCTTCGTCTGCTCCAGCGCCTCTTCGCCCGCTAACCACGCCGCTTTGCGGTGCGGTGCACTCACTGCTATGACGATGCTCTCTTCGGCAATCGGGCATTCGCCTAGTTTGTGGATGATGGCGATTTTGGTGCAGGAGTGCTTTTCAAGGATGTCTTCGCATGTTGAGTTAATATGTTGCTGGTGTGGAACGAGTGGGAACGGGGGGAGTGGTGATGGAACGTACTTGTAGCAATCTTGTGCAATGTTGACATAGCTAGGGGTGTGTAGGATGTGTAGGATAATGACGAGACGGGCATGTTGTTGAATGAGTCTCGGGTCGTGCCGATGAAGAGTACTGTGGCGCCAGCGGAGGGGGAGCGCACGAAGCGCGTGGCCGCGAGCGAGTCGAGGTCGTTCGGGGTGAGCTCGATGTGAATTGTGTCGGTGGTCTTTGTAACAGGTTCCGAGGGGATGTCTGGGGTGTAGGTTGAGGATTCGTTGGTTGACATGGTTGTGATGATAGGAGTTTCTTGGTGCACGATATGTTTGGAATGTTTGAAGTGGAGGAGGTGACTTGCGAATGTCAGTCGATGACCTCGATAAATCTATGACAGATGGATCTCAACCAAATAAAGTTATGCTGGAGGGTGTGTACCATCAATGCCTATCTTATTTGCTTTCCAACTTCCTGTAAGATAGGAATGTGGAGCAAAGCGTGCGTGTGGCAATTCAAAGCAAATTGAAGTAACAACAACAGGTTGGAATACTCACGTGTTTTTCTTTCTTCTCTGATTGTCACTTGTTGCAATCCTCGAACCTTGATAGTTGAGTGGAGGAACCATGGTCGTTCACGACATGTAATGGTGACTAAACCAAGGGCCCCGCTAGCGATAAACATGATTGGTGGCGGACTTTCCTCTTACGATACTCTACGAAGGAGCTAGTATTTGGTGATGCGCCGCGCAAGCCTTCTAATACTACTCTGGCCATATATCAGCGAGCAGATATATATCCTAGAAAGCCTAGAAATATACACATCTTATATAACGTCCTGTAGTACTCTACTAAGTTTTCTTAAAGAACTTTATATAGTTACAGCGCTGTGAAGCACTCCTGGCTGAGTCCTCCGTACATGGGATGGTGCATCACCATAGACAAGATTTCAAGATTATGGTCAACTCGAGGACACGTGATCAGCCGTCTGGCTTAAGAGGTTTGAGAGCACATTACATTTGAATGATGAAGGGTATCGTGCATTCTATCCAATGCAGCCTCAAAACCTCAACCGCTTTTTAAAGACCCAATGGCCGTGAAATGAAACACAATTGGCAACTACAAATCCAACGAACGCCCAAGCATGAAGCGATGACTAGTACCGCTGTCTATGAGTCGGTCCCTGAATCATGGCCAGACGCGCAGGATGCATTCCAGCATTGTCAGGCTGAGCTTCCTCCTCCGCACCCTTCTTGCTCTTGGCATTCTTCTTGTCCTTGCGCTCGCTCTGCTTCATCTCGAGCTCTGCGCGCTTCTCACGGTCGCGGGCGCGCTCATCGTGGAGCTTGTCGTTCTTGGCCACGATACGCGATTTGCGGTTCTCGCTGTTACCGCCGCCACCAGCGCTGCAGTCACTGTTAGTCATATGTTTTATGTGTGTCGAACATGCTGACATACCTCAGCTCCACGTTAATCTTGCGACCTTCCTTCTTCTTGCCATCAGGGAAGACAGAGTGGTGGTACTTTTTCAAGCAAGTCTCCATACGGTCGAAGCGGTCGAATTCGATGAAACAGGTGCCCATGAACTTCTCGTTGCCCTTGTACGTGCGCAGGCGGATCTCCGTGGGGTTCAGCTTGGCGAAGTGCTCGGAGATGGACTCTTTGGTTGCGGAGTAAGGAAGGTTGCCTACCAAGACTTGTTAGCAAATTATGCGATCAACGATAGTAGTGGGAGACACATACCGACAAAGACGATGAATCGACCCTTCTTGCCCTCTACAGCTTCCTCGCCGTCCTCTTGTGCATCTGCCTCCGCGCTCGCGTCTTCAGCGGGCTCTGCGCCATTGGTCTCGACCGCAGGCTCTTCCGCGCCCTTCTTAGACTTCTTGTCCTTCTTTTCCTTCTTCTCTTTCTTCTCCTTCTTCGCCTTCTTCTTTTCTGCGCCGTTTACCTCCTCAGCTTCAGCAACAGCCTCTTCTGAGGGTGCGCTGTCAGCTTCAGAAGCATCTTTTGACTTCTTTGACTTCTTCTCTTTTTTATCCTTCTTCTCCTTCTTGTCTTTCTTGGACTTTTTCTCCTTCTTGTCATCGGTCGCATCTGGCATTGGCACATCGTCGTTGATAAGCGGCACGAAATCCTCTGATACGCTCCCGGCCCCGTTATCTTCGGCAGCCTCCGCAGCAGCCTTCTCCTTGCGCTCCTTCTTGCGTGCTTTCCTTTCCTCCTTTGACTCGACTACTGGCGCATCGGCCACGGGCGCATCTTGGTCGACATCGGATTTTCTCGACTTCTTCGATTTCTTGGGCGCAACATCGGTCTCTTCCTGTCGCTTTCGCTTTTTCTCTACCTTATCCTCCTTAGGCGCGCGGTCCTTTGATTTCGACATGTTGTGCAGAGTTGTGTGAGGTGTGATGGTTGGGTCGCGCCTTCCCAACTTTTTTGATTCTGCCGAGCGGTGAGTGAATGAAGATCACTTTAGCGCGAAACCATCGTCGAGGGCATCATTGCTCGCCAACACAAGATACCTAGTTCGAGGCCAAGCGACCATGCGGCCCACCGCACATCGAATACAGCTTCCGCGAGGAACTGTAAGACCATCGAGTACGCGCACTCCCGAACGACCGTGTCCCCGCCAATTCTCGTATAGACACCCCCGACAAGTCCTTGCAGCACATCAGGGTCCTTTACGTCCGCAACTGCCGTTCCTATACCCCTCCAGCCAACATCTCTCTAAAGGCCAGCTCGCACGTCTGTTCTCGATAAGCGTCAACCACAAGAAGTTTATCAAGGAAACGGCAAAGCTCAGCGTTCGCTACTCCATCGTCTTTTTCCTCATTACATCATGCTTCACCATATCGAGTCTGGGCATACTGAGCGAGCAACAAGAGCGAGCATTCCCGTCGCCACATGAGTGGAGCTTGATTACAAGATTTAGGTTTAGGAGAGGGAAATGGTGGCAGGTTCCAGAGAACAATGAAGATGAGGGCTTCGAGAACTGGGCGCGTGTCTACTCAGAGCTGCGGTATGCGCTAAATCGCCTGGAGGATCCCGAAACGGACGGAGCGGGGTTGGCAGATCAGGAAGAGGGCGGTATATCGGTGCCTGGGCTTGGAAAGGCCGGATTTGACTTGTCGGCAAAGAGCGAGGAATGGCGGCAAGGCTATTACGAGGTCCTCATAGGCATGGCGACAGCAGCAGAGCGGTTGGAAGGCTGGGTAACAGACAAATGGAGGAGAAACGTATGGGCTCCGGAATTCGTGGCTTCTTCCACAAACACCAGGCCAAGGGCAGTTATGCCAGGCATGCCAGAAGTCCCGGACGAGGAACACCGCGAGCCTGCCGCCGATGCGCCGGAGACATTCTACCTCAAAATCATCACGTCCAAGGGTTTCACGACTCATCAGCGCGTTAGTGCGGCGCTGGGCTATGCCGACTGGCTCAGCTTCAAGCAGCTGCCAGACTCGGCCGAGGAGATGTATCGCTGGGCGCTTGACATTTCGCTCTCTGGTCTCCCTACTGCAGACCCCGCTGCCGTGATAAATCGAGAGACTGGCGTTCTCTCAGCTACTGCACCACGGGAGTCTGTCACACCCAACATCATCTACGCCGCAACCAACCTGGCTACCTTCTTTGCGGCTAATGGCCGTCTCAACTCCGCTCTACCTATTTTCATCTCTCTTCTCCGTGCTCGCACCGATGCAGTCCCCGCACCCGTCACCAAAGCAAAATCAAATAAGCAAGATTCAAGCTTAACGGGCACTCTGTTCACTCTCCTTTCGGAACCGGCTTACCCTCCTGCCCCTCCATCAGGCGATGAACCCTTTCTTCGCAAAGAGGCAGAGCGCTGCGAGGAGGCCGCACTGAAGACCTACATTGGCGAGATCCTGTTCGCCACGGCCGGATCGTCGTCCTCACAGCGCCAGCAAGGCCTATCATGGGTACGCGACGGCGTGTCAGCCTCCAAGGTCGCTCAAACACTCGATGCGATGCGAGTAGACAGCGAGCTACGCAAGAAGTGCGAAAAGTGCGAGGAGGTCGGTCTCGAATCCTGGGGCAAAATGATGACATACCTGGCCGCAGAGGCAAATGAGAAACGCAACGTCGCGCACAGCGGGGGCCTGCAAGGCTTGATGTGGAAACTTCGTGGCGCGCAGGGTCTAGACAAAGAAGTCGAGGATCTCGAGGGCGAAGAAGAAGGCGTAATCCTACGCCTCAACAAAGTACGAAGCCACATGCTCAAAGAAGAATATGCAGAAATGGATCGTAAATATGCCAGGACCTTCGTGTTCTAGGCCTTACATCGTGTCATGTAGCAATACTATCCAAGATCATCAATTATTACTCCGCTATCCAAAAGCGGACAATGAATAAACTTCAACCTCAAAACACGGCTGATCTACGATCACGACAACAGGGGCCCCGAATCTCTCGCTTACCATTTTCCTCAGCTTACACCCAATCGCGCCCCTCCCAAACTCCCCAAGTGCCTGCTGCGAACCAAATACTTACCCATTTCGCACATCCGCAGCGCTGCGCAGGCTTACGCCACATCCACATCCACGTGCGGCGACACCCCACTATCCCCAATTAGGAGAATGGTCGAGCCCCAATCTCGCGGAGCGAAGGCAGGTTAGCAATGCACGACACCGGAAAAGGCGGAGCGTGCAGACCCTACGTGCATCGACGCAACTCTAAAAACATGGCTGAGCGACGTGCCAAGCTGAACTCGGGAGGATCATGTGTGGTACTTGCTAGATAGAGTATGTTGGAGGCAAAGGTGTGGAATGCTGGAGCTAAGCATATTCCGAATTGAGGTTGAGGAGGGTTGAGGGATCATGCGGGGCGGAGGCGCGGATGTGGGTTTGGGGCGTTGTGAGACGTGACGGTGGACATGGGGCTGGCTGTGGTTATTGTCGTGCAGGTCTGTGCATGTGAGGAGGAGACGGGGTGGTTTGGGACAGCAATAAGATGTAGGGCCTGGGTGGTTTTTCTAGTGTCTGCAGTTCTCGTGCAACAAGTCTTGCTTCGTCGAGCATTTTGTCAATTTCTATGTAGATGCTAGTTGGTGGCAGATGCAGATGGAATAACGTATTGTTGAGTGAATAGACATAATCATATATGGTAATTCAAAGAGATATCGAAAGACAAAACCGAAATTTAGGGATCTTGGGCCAAACCCGTCAGTCCATACGCCTCGATGACCTCCGCTCATACGTATCAGCATCGCGCTCGTATCCAGACTTACTTCTCCAGGTACTGGGCCCAAGGCTAGCGCTTCTTCTACCACTGCGGGAAGTAGAGTGTCCGAGTCCGCTATCTCGCCTACGGTTGACCAGCTCAACGACTTCGGTAATGTCTTCTTCGTGCTTGAGCTCCCCGATGCTGTGGTCTTCCCAAATATGCTTGATCAAAGCTTTCACGTCGCCGCAAACCGTGTCAACGTCTGTGTGCTGTGAACAGAGCACGCATGTGTATTGGCCATCTGCATTATCGCGGTGACACTTCACGACGAAGCGGTTGGAGACTTGGAAGCATCGCTCGTAGCCGGCGTCGTCTTTGCGGACCTCCCATGCCTTGCCTGGAGACAGATGAATCGTGCGTTTGCAATGCGGGCAGAACGGTGCCGAACCGGAAGTGATGCTTGATGCGAGTTGCTGATCCCGGTGCCGCTGGAGGTCGATAGCATACAGACAGTACAGATCGTGTGGCGCTGACTTCATCCCGTAAGATGTCGGTCCTGTCCTCGAAGTCGTATCTGTGTCTGTTCTGTCCACCTTCGGTCTGCCTCGCCACTCATCAAGGACAGTCGTATTCGCTGGACTACCGCTTCGAGGTCGGATGGGTTCCTGATATCTCACTAACGACGTTGAGGTCGAGGTTGAACTTGGTCCTATAGTGGTGGTAGGATATGGTGGTGCATGTGAGGCATGTGAATGGTCCACTGGCGAGTGTGACGAGCGTGGGGTAGGAGGTAGCTTCGCTTGCAAGCGCTGCAATTGAGCCGCCAGTATGTCCACCACGCTCGTACCTGCAGCTCGAGATGCAGCTGTCAAAGTGGCCAGTTGATGGGAGATTGAATCTGACGATGTTGGCCCATATAGAAAGGTCGTAACAAGCACACTTTGGAGTGTTATGATCTGAGCTTGTATGGCGACATGTGTGTGTACTGCGTATGGAATATCAGTTCTAAAGGCTGCATCTGTGATCCGAGGCCAAGCATACCATCGCCTATGGCAAATTGTACACCTGTTTTCCGAAAACCGATCTCAAATTGTCGTGTGACCGCAGCTTTGTCCATCACTAAATCTTCATCTTTCCCCAACGTTTCATCTTCAACATATTCGATTCTCCTGCTTGTCGGATAACCCTTCGAGCGCAGGGCTAACTCGTAGTCTCTCTGCTCCTTCACCCTCAAGGTTTGGAAAAGATCCCTTGTGGCATCGAGGACATCGAGTAAAGTGTACACGAGCGCCTGTACGACGTGGGCAGGATCAACAGCTGGACTCTGTTATGCGATTAGCACTATTTGAGTTTTTTTATGCAGTCGCCAGTAGATACTCACAATAACACTCATCTCGAACCTGCTTCTGCTTCACTGACAATGGATCGGTCTTACCCTCGGAGCAAAAGGAGACCCAGACAGCTTATTCAGAGCGAAGTCGACTTCGGGCGTCTAGGCCTGTCAGCTCACCCCACGATAGCCTGAAGACTCTGTCCAGGCACCATATCACTCCTCCATTTAGATCGTGTTGCTTTGATGGCTTCATGTTAGGTGATGTACTTGTACAGCTGGCAAGGCGCTATTGGCTTTGAGGCATTTTGCGAGCCTTGATTGGAGCGAGCGAACGCTACGGGCCGCGCCCAGGAACCCACCCGTCATGTTGCGTGACGTCAATCCAATGTGCGATTGCGGAGAGAAGTTAGAGATTACTTGCATAAACCGCCCACGCTCCACTGTTTCTTGCTTATTTGAGCGTGGTTGTAGCGATAAGAACCAGATTTGGACGGTAAAGCCTTGTGTCATGATCGAAATGGTAGTAGAGAGTCCAGCTGTAGGTCGCGTCCCTGAAAATGTGGGACACCAGAGAAGGAGAGGTAACTGTCGGAAATGCGACACCTAGCACAATGATCCTGAACCTTAGAAGCATGCTGAGCATCAGCTGACCTTGCGAGGGCTACGTGGCGGTCATCTTAGGAGGCGGGTGGGGTTGTCATAACAATGCGCACGTCATGTCAGATATGCTGAGAGCTTGCAATGAAGTCGCATTATGTGTACTAGAAAATGAACTATGGTTATGTGGGAGGCAGATTGCTGATGAAGGAGGACTCTGAGCTTCACCATCTCGCCATCTTCGCCTTGTTGACTTAGTGCCTTGGCGTCCCAAGTCATACGGGCACGTGACGAGTAAGTGGAGGATGTCTTACACCTATGTACTCAACTTCTTGATACTGCCGCAACACGTTACCTTAAAAAACCCTCAGATCTGCGGTGGATGATCACGGATTCTTATTGGGCACTGTTCCTCAACGCCATTGTCACGTAATTACACAAACTGGCAATAGACTGACCGGCACCAAACCCTGCCACTGTCGAAGACAGTCTTGGCTATGATGGACCGAAAGAAACATCAATTAAATCGATCTGAGGGCTGTTGGGAAAGCGTAACTGGAGGAAAGATAGTAGTTGCGCGATTTCATGAACAGGATCGAACCTCCACAGTAACACGGTATCATCTTCGTCATGATTCCAAAGCTTCGAAGAGATTAATGAATGTTAAGACAATTACTGTGTACATGAGCAGATTATCTCGCTCCGAGAGCGCAGTTCGATACATGTTCACATCGACCACAATGGAATTAAACAGTGTGGCGGACGTTCTAGACACATGTACGTTATGAGAAGCAACTCCTCGTCAAAGTGTCGTCTTCTCACGGATCATACGGCATATCGTCCATTGTGGATCTCCTCACCCGCCCCTCAGAAATTGACGTCTTCGCCGACGCAAATGTCCTTATTGACATTGCTCCCGGGTCAGTCCTCTGTAAGCCCGAACCCGCAGACCAGTCTTTCTGCGATATGTTGCTAGGAGGCCTTGACATCTCGCCCCTCGCCGCGGGACGAGGATAAGCGGGCAGAATATTCCGTTCCATGGAGTTGATGCTTGTCATTGCACCTTCTGAGGACGAAGAGACAGGTGAGCCAAATGTGAGCTCCGAAAGCCCATCATTGCGTGGGCGTGAAGCGTCTGTTCCTACACTTGTGCGAGTGTCGGGTAGGATCGGTCCGCGAAGAACGCCGGGAGGAGTGAATGGAAGGTCCCAAGGGTCTTGCGGGGCAGGAACTCGGAAGACTTGCGGATAGGCCGCGCCAGAGATGTCCTGAAAAGGAATGCTGACGATTGGTGGTTGTGCGTTGGCTTCAGGTGGACATGTATAGTTGCTGTATCTCGCTGGATGGAAGGAGTTTGCGTATCGTGACTTTCCCCAGTGCAGAACAAGGAAGCTCGCTGTC
The DNA here is from genome assembly GCA_003501895.1 of Phaeosphaeria sp. A1 3.1a. NCBI lineage: Eukaryota > Fungi > Ascomycota > Dothideomycetes > Pleosporales > Phaeosphaeriaceae > Phaeosphaeria > Phaeosphaeria sp. A1 3.1a. The sequence goes on from QVXC01000004.1 coordinate 211,483, forward strand.
AATGTCCAAAGCGCTCTGAAAGATATAAGTTAGACGTTCATGCAAATTTCGGCCGTAAACTCACAACTCAGATGCAGCCAATAATGCTCCAGCTACTAGCACCCCATAGAAGGTAGTGAATGGCATTAATCTGTTGCTCGTTGCTTGCCGCCTCTGATATGGCGCGCACGTGTAATGGTTGCGAAGATTGTAGGTACACTCGGGGTCTGACCAGAGTTTGGCAAGTTGTGCAACGAGAGCGAGATCGACAATCCAGAATATCAGCATCCAGGCATGGTATGCGCCTGCTATATATGGGCTGTATAGCTTTTGCGCGCAAGAAAGTGCCATGACAAGATAGACGCATGCTGGGATAGTACAGATCGACTGTCAACATGTCAGTGAAGTACGGAAGTGTCCTCAGCAACTCACAGCTATGCACGAGCACACAAGAGCGTTGTAAGGTATAAAATGCACACCGTATATATCCAGACACAGGACGCTGATTGCTATGGTCAGCTGGAGACAGTGCAGACCACGCATGATGGCGCATGGTTTCGGTAGATCGACATGTGTCAGGGTCCTTGTCTCGCTCATTGTATTTCGTCAGCGCAGGAGCAATTGCTAAAGACGGTTCGGTGATACGTGAGTATAGTAGCCAGTGTGGGGAGCATTGCAAAGACAGAAGACGAAGGTGGATAACGCTGATACTTCATGGTACGGAGGGCTAGGTCCGCGGAGGTTTCAGATGGTTTGTCTGGCTGTCTTGCCTTGCTGGAGTACTTGCGGCGGTACGAGTCCATACTAGCAATAATGACAGGAGAGGTAAGACCTTGGCTAAGTGTCATTGGCTCGAAAGGTCATATCGATTCGCATAGCTGTGCACGCATGTGCCTGAAGGGTCTCGTCACAAGTCCCATCTGGGATTTTGACCTGATGTGACTCTTATGACTGGAAAGATTCCGTTGAGTTGAGCAAGTACGAAACTCCAGCACCCGAATATTTTCACCAGGACAGCGACGACTTCTCTAGTGAAATGTGACGTTGCCATATGATCTTGCAGCGAAAGCAGATCTAAGATGGCTGCTCATGTCTCAGTTGAGCTTGTGTGACCGCGCAGTGTGGTTCAGCCACATCCAAGGCCAGCGAATAGCTTCAAGCAGAAGTGCGACTAGGTCTCGAGCGAGCATCAAGATTGCCATGTTTCCAAGCCATCACAGTGTCTCATAGCATCTCTTCAGGGCTGAGACGTCTTCTCTGTTATGTGCTATTTCGAATATGGTTAGGGCGGAATCCGGGGAACCAGGCTGGTGATTTGGAGACGTTTCGTGCAACCAGCTCGTATTGTACCTGCATGCGCCATCGTGCGCCATGATCAGTGGCGTCTCTTAAGAATGTGTGCTAGGATCTTTCATAATGGCCGCGTCTCAACAGAGATGTGGTCGCGTTAGGAACGGGCCTATTTGACTAGACTTACGTCATGATGTCGGAGTGGATATCATAGTTGGATGTCCCCCAAGTCTGCCAAGTACCCAAACATCCATTCGAAGCTTGTTACAAACTACAACATGGCCAAAGGCAGTCACCAAGAGAACGCAGAAAATGTACCGCGTCAACACCATGTCCATCGCACAGGTGCTTGGCTACCATCAGACCATCGTTTCCACAAAGATTGGTTGGAGGAAACGATCCAGAAGTCGGCTAAGGACCCCAAAGATCTCCATCCTGTGCTGAAAGAGTTCAAAGAGCTCATTGAAGGCAACACTCGCATATATCTCCTGGTCAATTCTATGTTCCAGGAGATCCCAGCCAAAAAGCCCTATAACCAGGACCCAGTAGGCCACAAGCAAGTTCGCGATTATCCGCATATGCTGGAGCTCTTCAACCACCTTCTCACTCATGCACCGGGATGGAGTGACAGAGAATACGGTATTGGCATGGTAGGCACGCCTGTCAATGCCATCCTGGATTGGCCGATGGGCACCCCCAGTGGCTTCGCGTTCTTTCTGGATCCAGATGTGAATCGAATGCTCAAAAAAGTCCTCAACGCATGGGGAAAGTTTCTGAGTTCACCCGAGTCCGCCTATGTGCTAGGCAGCGATAGAATTGGATGGTTCAGCGACCACGGGCAGCACGATTTAGCCTTGACGGCGAATATAGGACAAACATCATACACCTTCGAGGAACTCTTCATCTGCGACCCATCGAAAGAACACTATGGCTACAAGTCCTGGGATGACTTCTTCACACGACAGATCAAAGACGACAAACGGCCTGTAGCTGCACCGGAGGACGACTATGTGATCGCCAACTCCTGCGAGTCAAAACCATACAAGGTGGCGCACGGCATCGCTGCTAGAGACAGCTTCTGGATCAAGGGCCAACCTTATTCGCTCAAGGACATGTTGAGTCAAGACCCTTTATACGAGCAATTTGTTGACGGCACGATATACCAAGCCTTTCTGTCCGCCCTCAGCTATCATCGATGGCACACTCCTGTCAGCGGAAAAGTTGTCAAGGCATATGTGGTAGATGGCACGTACTTTTCCGAACCACTCTTCGAGGGCCTAGGCGATCCAACAGCCAAGGACGGAATTGATGAAGCAGGCGAGAAGACAGGGCAAGGCTATCTAACAGCTACCGCCACACGAGCTATCATGTTCATTCAGGCGGACAATAAGGACATTGGCTTGATGTGTTTCCTCGGAATCGGTATGACGGAAGTTAGCACATGCGAAATGACGGTAAAGGAGGGTCAACACGTCAAGAAGGGCGACGAGCTTGGAATGTTTCATTTTGGCGGAAGTACACATTGTCTGATCTTCCGAAAGGAAGTCGAGCTGGAAGGTTTCCCTGAGACAGAGAATGTCGAGCATAATGTGCCAGTTCGCTCAAAGCTTGCCGTTGTAAAGAAGAAGAGCAAGTAGAGCGCGAGCGTCCATAAAGGCGCAATCTAGACATGCTTGGAGAAACATTAATGGCCTTGATGCCACAGAGTATCGTGCCCAACGTCGATGTCCAACCCAGAAGCGTGCGTCGCCGCGTAACTCTCTCCATGAACCATAGTGTGCTGTAGCAGAGTATACCGCAACTATCTTCCACCATCACCTCACCATCATGCAACCATCTCCCTCTCCCCTTCAGCCATCAATCTCCATCAAATCGCCCTCATCCCCACCATCCCTCGTCCTCCCCTTCCCCCTCCCACCCCTCCTCCTTCCACCCGTCATCCTCAACCCCTCCTGCACATCCTCCTCCATCTCCAGCACCCACATCACCACCCCCCATCTCATCCGCCCTCCTCACCAATCTCACCCCCCCCAACCGTCCCTCCAGCCTCGTCCTCATATCCTGCTCCACATCCCTCAGGTTCTCCAACCTACAAATCAAATCCATCACATGCAGCATATTCTTCATATACTTGTTGTAGAACGGCTTGTCGGGCTTTTGGAGGATTTTGTTCGAGCGCACTCCATTCACGAACTCGCGTGTTGAAGTTACTCGGTGCAGGTTGCAGTCGAGGGCGCGGAGGCGGGAGGTTAGGTCGGCGGGGAGAATGGTGCGGGGATTGAGGAGGAGTACCGCGTCGCTGTAGAAGACGTGGGAGGCGTGCTCGAGGGTGTATTGGTCTGCGGATATGCCTTTGGGCCAGGTAGTTGAGGATGGTGCGGACATTGTTGTTGAGTGGGTGTTTTTAGTCTTAGGCGCTTGTTGGCATTGAACTTGGGAGTCTGATAGAAAGTCGTAGGAGAAGAAGCCAGGGGAAGTCATATACTCTTTCGATCGCACGGAGCGTTTGCATGCGCTTGTGAGGTGAGGTCATGACCTCGGTAGTATCGCCTGCTCTGTATTTATGCCTTCACCTTGAGCCGGAATGGCGATTACATGATGCAGACCGGCCAGAATTTATGAAGGGTGAGATAAAGTTTGCATTCTACCATGACAGATCCTCACTGTCGTCGCTGATACTACTCTCTTTAGATGCTACTTGGATCTCACTGTTGTCGTGCTCCTCCATCACCTCTACAACCCTTCCTATGCTCTCGTTCAGCTCACTCAGCTTGGACTTCTCGCGTATACGCGTGTAGAACACAGTACAATCACGACTGTCACATCGGATCTCATCGCCCCACGGCAGGTTCGAACAATCGCGGCATACCAGATCTACCTGTCGGGCCTTGACCTCAGATTTCCAGATACGTTCTTTTAGCGTGAATAGGGAGCGAGCCGGGCGCTTGAGGCACTTTGCGCACAACGGGAGGAGCGAGAACGTATCAATGTCGATGCCAGGCAGATGAGGTGGTGTAGGTGGGAGCTTGGCGCGACATACGAGACACGCAGAAGACTTCATGTAGCTTTCCATCGTCTTTTTGAGATTGGATGCGCCGGCTCCTGCACCACCCACGATTTCTGTGCGCGGATTGATGGGTAGTGCAATGTTGCGGATACGCTGGATTTTAGGCATCTCATCGAACCACTGGCGAACGTTCGCACCGACCAGGTTGAAGATGCGCTCGAGAGGAGGGATGAGGTTCTTGCTGATGTAGTATTCTGCGTCGAGCTCGAGATGCTCATTCTGGAGAAGTGTCTCAGGGCTCACGCAGCGGTCGATCAAGCGGGCGCCTGGCGCACCAGTTATGACAACGTAGGGCACACGTTCGCCGTACTGTGGCTCTGTGCGCGGATCTGCGAGCATGCGCTTCGTGGCGATGAGCGCACCGGGTGGTGGAGGTCCGCGATCGCTGTACGTGCCCAGCTTGACTTCTTTCGCAAACAAGAAATCTTGTATTGAAATACGCCCTTGCATGATCTTCGTGCATTGCTCCTGGAAGTATGACTTCACCTGGCTGAGGTCCGCTGTGCGGAATAAGATCTTTAAAGCTCTTTCTTCGATCTTCTGTTCAGCAGGTGTGCCGTCACGTCGGACCGTTTCAATGCCCTTTGCATCAAAATCCGGCTCCTTCTGATTGCGATGCTCATACTTAAAGCCAACGTAGCGCTTCTTGGCTAATAAGACGCAAGGATGATATACCTTCTCGAACTTCAGCTTGATAGGACGAGGATTGGTCGCGGTGACAGCTGCAGCGATCTCCTCCCCAATCGTAAAAGCCTGGTCACGGGTGCGGCCCTTCAAGTATATGAACAATGAATCAGTGTCACCATACACAACCTCCGCACCCCACTTCTCAGTAGCATGAATGAGCGCGATAGCCTTTTCGAGAGTTTCGCGACCGGTCTGGACGATGCTGTCGGCGATTTCGGAACAAGGCATACGTCCAGAGAATGAAGCGGAAGTATAGCCATACGTGACGTTTGCTAAGAGTTTCAGCGCCAGCTGTCTGTTGTTCAACAATTGTTGTAGCGTCCTGTCATCCTTATCTTGCTTCATGCCGCTCTTCACCATGACACGTGTCTCGAGGAGTTCGCCCAACATCTTTGCCAGCAAAGACTTTCGCATCTCGGGTTTGACATACATCATACCGTTCGGTGCAATGTTAATGTGCTCCTTCACAAGCTCTAGGAGCTGAGGTTCGCGTTTGAAGTCCATGAACCCCATTTTGTTGCGTCCTCGCCAGCTAGTGATGCGTCCTAGACAGGTCGAGTAACACAGATTGTATGCAATCATGACGCTTGGATACAATGATTGAAAATCAAGGACCAGTAGCGGACTGGAATAGAAGGCGCTCTGAGGTTCCATGACGAGTGGTAGACACTCGAGAGCATTCTGCTGCCCAACCTGTTTTCGACTTGGAGAGATAAGAATGAAGTTTTCAGGCTTCGCGATCCGGAACATTGTGGACTCGACTTTGAACTGGGATCCTCGGGATATGACAGCAAAGAAGTCCACACCAAGGAGGCGAGCTTGCTCGCTTGTCCGTGGAACTATCTCGTTCGCTTCCAGGATATCAAGATTGAGCTGTACTCGGGTGAGGAAGTGATCGAGCACCTTTGCCAGATCTCGTGGTCGCGAGCTAGTGTACCAAGCAGTCAGATCAGAATGCTGGTAGTGCGGTATCCGTCTACGCAGCAGATGAAACACAACGTTCTCCATCGTGTACTGAAGCAGATTGAGCTCTCCGCGCATAGCCCTCCAGATGTTGATCATGTGTCGACCGGTGATTCGAATCGTGGATGTGTGCGTGAAACCCCATCGGTCAGCCTCTTTCCCAAACCTGCCATGAGATTGCGACTTCATTCTACTGATCTCATCGCAGAGGTTGTACTCATACTGCATGCGTGCACGTTCGATCAAAAATCCCCAAGAACTGTTGTGGACCTCGTAGCCAGCGAGAATATCGGGATCAAATTGGTGAACAATGTCCACAATCCGGTTGATGAGATCCAATTCGTCCTCCTCATACTCAACATCGACAGCAACTTGCTTGGTAATGCGTTCTACGATGCCATCCTCAGAGGACAGGCAGAGAATGCCGAGGCGTGGTCTGTCAGTAGTTGCATTCTCCTCCCCTTGGACACTGTAGAAGATACACTGGACCTCGTCTTCAGCAGGATCAGGTACCAGCGATCCCCGTGAATTAACATGTACCTCAAGACTCATGATACTCATATACTGAGTCTCGTGTTTAGCACTTGTGGACTTCTTCTTTTGTGAATACTTGAAACCGTGCTTGTTCCGTTGCGTGGGTCCATCGATCTGTGATAGATGATTCGGTACTTCGCGTTTGCGCGATGGCTTTGGCGTCTGCTTGGGTTCGGGCTCTTCTCCAGCCTTGTCTTTCACACTGCCCTTGCCTTTCTCGACCCATTCCTGAACTTCGGCATATGATGGTGGTGACTTGCTTATCTCCCAATTGCGAAGGCCACATCTGTACGAACGATTTCTGTACTTTGCATCTTCTTTGACTTTATCAAGCACGATGGGTGGGTGCTCCCCAATATTGGCGTCAGAGGTTCCGATGGGGTCGAAGGGTGGTAGATAGGGTAGTGTTGTGCTTTGCAGCTTGAATTCGCGTCCAGCATATTCTCGAGCTCTTTCGGGCACGTCTTTTTCGTCGCTATAGTAAGCATCCTGGTAAATTACCGGAGGCAGACCAGCATGTATCATGGTACTGCCCACTATATCAACATTAGGTGGAAGGTGACCAAAGTATAATGTCGGTTTTCCATGGGAAAACGATGATGCAAGTTGCTTTGTCAAAGAGATGGCTGCGTCGGTGTTCTTCGGACTGCCGCTGCTAAGCAGCATAGGAGAGGTTTTCTGATGAGTCCATGGTGTCACGGGACTTTGTTGCGAGGCTTTCCTATCCGTAAGCTTAAACCCTGGCGTTTTGGGAGTCTCCTGAGAATTTGAGTATCCAGACTGACTCAGGCGATGGACTGTCCCTGGAGCACTCGAATTCTTGACAACAGGATATGACAGTGTTGTCGGGCCACCGATGCCCTGAGCCTTGATACTCGCTTGAGAGGACTGCCTAGGATGAGGATGCTCATCGATGGCATTGCCATCCGTAGCTTGTGTGTGGGTATCGCCGATGGCATTTCGAAATGATACGCGCCTAGCGCTGCCTTGAGTAGCACCCATGATCCGTTGTCTCTTGCTCGAGTCCTGGTCAAGGTGCTCGAAAGGTCGCTTCTGACCGTTATCCACTTTGTCCGACGCTTCCAGAGACTCGTCCTCGCTGGGGTCGATAAGGTCTATACCTTCTTCAATCAATTCTTCTGAATTGTTGCCATTATCCGAATTTTGAAGTAAAGAGGCCGACAGGGGATCGAGTGATTGTTGCTCCTCCGTGTCCGAGTGAGCTGCTGCATCTGCTTCGTCCTCCGCGTGCGCACCCTCAACGACAGTATTTTCGCGCTCTTGGTGGTTGATATCCGGTCCTGATTGTTCTGCTAGTGCTACAGGCTCAAAATCAGCAGGAGGACTTGGGTTGTGTTCTTCGTCGCCCAATTGCTGAGAAGCAAGGTTCTCGGGATAAAGATCTTCAATGCTCTCTACGGCTGTCCTTATACGCTCTTGCCCATCGACGAGTTTAACGAAAGAATCGAAGCTGACTTCTGTTTTGTGGCGACGTTCTTCCTCTATCAAGTTCTCAACAAGCTCTCGGTATTCTTCCTCGTGGATCCATCCGCCCTTGTCTTTGTTCCGTGGGTCCGCAGACATAGACACCATGACCTCGGCTGGGAAAGGACTACTGGAAGGATCGGTGAGTCCCATGCGCATTTTACGACGTCGGGTTTCATCCCTCCATAGCCCCGCCATAGAAGGCACATATTTGTCATCTGGATTTCGTGGCATTTGGCTGGATCGTTCGAGGAAGTTGTGGTGAATTGGCCGGTATTGCAGCTCATGACGATTGAGTATATCTTGCACGCAGATGTCTACCTCAAGTGTGCAATGGCTTTGACGTGGATATTGATCCTCTTCAGCGAGAAATTCGTTTGTTATAGAGGCATCGTGCCACTTGTGGAGGGAAACGTCTATTTCGTCGCTGTCGGGAACGGGTCCACGGAACAGCACCTTTGCACAATCGATGTAGTCGCACCCGTACAAGTTGTAGTCACACATCCACTGCAAAAGGTACTGAAGGTGACTCTCATATGGCTGAAAGACGCGGTTCATTATTGCCCCTTGGTGTAGCAAATCGGCAAAACGCGTCATGTGTAGCGGATTCAACATGTAGACCTTGAGAAAGATCTTGTACCCAACACTGTAGCCAAAGAACGGTACGCCCTTGACCAAGGAAATGTGTCCAACGTAGACGGATTTGCCATCGTACGCATTTCGGCGGTAGGTGGCGGCGAGAGCATGGTCGATGGACGCTCGAAGAGCAACGATATAGGCGGTCACTGGTTTTCATCAGCTTTTCCCTTTCTGTATCCCTCATGAACCCTACCGTCATCCTGCTGCAAGCTCCCGTTGTATTCTAGATAGAGATATGGGAGCGCGCCATGAATATGCGCGCAGACCTTCTGGCCTGTCTCGGTCGCACCGAATGCCCTGATCACGGGGACTTGAGGCGCGCCCTGACGTTGCGGAGGACCAGCACTACGACGTAGCAAGGGATCAAGATCCGTCGGTGTAGCTTGGTAGTTATCGATGCAGTTCAGGCGGAAGCGGAAAGTGTCCATGACGACACTGCTTTATCAAGACGAGAATGTTGGTACTGCGACAAGTCCAACATGGTGGCCAGTTCCAAGACGAACAATGCACATGCAGCGCGACAGTTGCCGGTGAAAGTTGCTTGAGGGTTGAGTGAATGTGGACGCGGGGTGGAGCAAGAAGCGACGCGACTGAAATGACGCGCAGTCACGGGACCGTGCAGACATCGGACATCGGTTTGCTGCAGCCCTACCGGTACAAGTTGCAGCGCTAGTTCTCCACACTTCTTCGCCGTGCGCGCCTCTAGCACCAACCGTTCGACTGCTCACACCCACCACAAATCTCGTAATGCCGCCTTCGCAACCAAAAAAGCCGGACATCTCCGCCGCCGCCAAGGAGCGCAACGAATACATCCCGTCCTTCATCTCCAAGAAACCCTTCTATGCCATCGACGAGACTGGCGAAGAGAACGACTACCTCGAGCATCAGCGTCTGCAGAAACAGGAACAAGATTCAAAATGGTACGACCGAGGGAAGAAGATTGGGCCGGCGGCGACAAAGTACCGTAAGGGCGCATGCGAGAATTGCGGAGCCATGACACACAAGAAGAAGGACTGCTTGAGCCGCCCACGCAAAGCAGGCGCAAAGTTCACGGGCAAGAATATCGAGGCCGACGAAGCCATTCAGGACGTCCAGCTTGGCTTTGACGCGAAGCGCGACCGCTGGAACGGCTACGATGCGTCTCATTTCGAAGAAGTCATTGAAGAGTACAATGCGCTGGAGGAGATTCGGAAAAAGGCAAAGCAGGCCGAAAAGGGCGAGGACAAGTCTGATAACGAGGATGAGGACGAAGGCGACAAGTACGATGCCGAGACCGACATGGGTAGAAAGCAAGCCACGTCCACGCGCAACCTGCGACTACGAGAGGATACCGCAAAGTATCTCCTGAATCTCGACCTCGACTCAGCCAAATACGACCCCAAGACCCGTTCTATGGTGGACGGTGGTGTGACCTCAGACAGCGCGGCGAAATTAGTGGCCGAGGAGGGCTTCATGAAGGCGTCTGGAGATGCAGCAGAGTTTGAAAGGGCACAGCGGTACGCCTGGGAAACACAAGAGCGTGGCGACAAGAACAAGCTCCATCTCCAGGCCAACCCCACCTCAGGCGAAGTAATGCGGAAGAAGGAGCTGAAGGAGGCTGAGGAACAGAAAGCAGCTCGGGCGAAAGCACTCGCGGAGAAGTACGGTACACAGGAAAAGTTCACCGACGACACGCTGCGCAAGACTGCCGTCACCGAGTCAGAGAAATATGTCGAGTACGACGAGCGAGGCAGGATAAAAGGAGCACCAAAGGTCAAGGCAAAGTCAAAATACCCCGAGGACGTGCTGCTCAACAACCACACATCGGTCTGGGGCAGCTGGTGGTCAAACTTCCAATGGGGATTCGCCTGCTGTCACTCTACAGTCAAGAACTCATATTGTACTGGCGACGCTGGCAAAGAAGCTTTTGAACTTGCCGACCGCATGCGAACAGGCGCCGATCTGGATGAAGTTCCCAAGGCCATTGCCTGGCAGCAAGAAGAGGCTCTGCAAGAGCACGTGCCCAACGCACCAGACCGGGAAGAGAAAGCAAAGCAGGATGTTGCGTCCCGCAAGCGCACACTGGAGGAGATGACAGATGGGGTTACTGAGGAACAGATGGAAGATTATAGGCGAAAGCGCACTATTGCAGCGGACCCTATGGCGGCATACCTCTCCAAGGGCAGCAAAAGTGAGGCGGTCTGATATGCCTCGTCCTTCCCATGCCGTCATAACGAGCATTTTTCTGTATACATAGCATTGCGTGGCGTTGATACCCCGGACTGAGCTCTGAAGTAGCTTGCAAAATGACATAAAGCTTTTTGACAACCCAATGCGCTGTCCTGCAAGCTTCAGTAAATGGTCAGTAGACATACAGGGTCCAGCCGCAGGGAAGCTATCCGATTCGTGATGTTGCAGTTCTCTTCCCTCCTTTACGATGGACAACTCAGACGGAGGCGATTGCGCATGCAGCCGCGTATGTGTTGTTAAACGGCCGAGGCAGCAGCGACAGGGGTGCTGGAGTGAAAAGCCCTGAGTGGTTCAGGCGGGCGGGATGACGAATGCCTGGGGGGAAGCTTGGGGAGCGTGCCAAGCAACGTGTCGCGGCGCAAGTAGAGCTATCGGTCAACTACTGAACAGCACACCATTCACCCACGCTCACTTGCATTGTGTATATGCCGCTGCGGTCGCGCCATCGTTCACTCCACCCAGCCGTGACCCCATTCTTCCTGGAGTAATCGCAACCCGAGCGCACCGCTCAGGGAGGCAGCCACCCAACATGTCTTCACGCAATGTTGATATGGGCAAGTAAGTCTACCAATATCCCTTACACATGTCAAAATGACCACACGGCCGTTTATTCACACTTATGCGCCCAGGCAAGAGTCGGAGCTCGCCATCAATATCCGCAAGGCAACGAGCATCGAAGAAGTCTCACCCAAACGTATGTTTCAACCAATCGTCGAGCCACCGCGACCGAAGCTCATAACAGCGCAGGAAAGCATGTTCGAGCATGTATTGTATATACATGGGACCACAAGAGCTCCCAGAGCTTCTGGCAGGGCATGAAAGTGTAGGTCAGACCCCTGATCCGGACGAAAGCGACTCGGCAAGTCCGGCGCATGCGCACAGCGTGCTATTGTTTCAATGTTCATGGCGAGGCTATCAGGACTACTGGAAATATTCCGCTGATTCCGATTGCCCCGTTCTGGCATTGTCGCATGGAAGGACCACAGATAGCAGGATGGCGATTTACGACTACGGTCATAACTACAAACGACAAGAGCACCACTAACTCGACCACAGGCAGCCGATTCTTGCCGACGAAGTTCAGACGTTCAAGGCCCTCATCACAGTCCACAAAATCCTCCAAGAAGGTCATCCAATCGCTTTGAAAGAGGCACAATCGAACACCAGCTGGCTCGAGAGCTTGTCTCGGGGCACGGCCGGCGGCGATGGTATGCGCGGATATGCGCCACTCATTTCTGAGTACATATATTACCTCATGGCCAAGCTCGCCTTCCATCGACAACACCCGGAATTCAATGGTAGGACCGCATATCGTGCGCTGCAGGATCAGGCTAATACATCCAGGTACATTTGAGTATGAAGAATACATCAGTCTCAAGTCCATCAACGACCCAAATGAGGGCTACGAGACCATCTCCGACTTGATGACGCTGCAAGATCAGATCGATGCCTTCCAGAAGCTGATCTTCTCACACTTTCGCAGCGGGGCAAACAACGAATGCCGCATTGCCGCCCTGGTCCCGTTGGTGCAGGAGAGCTATGGCATTTACAAGTTCGTTACGAGCATGCTGCGTGCTATGCACACCAGTAAGTCTGTCTAAGCATCCGAAAGTGCATTTGACTGATGTTTGATAGCTCTTGGTGACGACGAGGCACTCTCACCCCTGCGCGGTCGTTATGATGCCCAACATTACCGTCTCGTGAAGTTCTACTACGAATGCTCGAATCTGCGATATCTGACAAGTTTGATTACGGTACCCAAGCTACCTCAAGAACCACCAAACCTGCTGTCAGAGGACGAGAACGCGCCTGCTCTGCCAGCACGACCACGCAATGAAGCACCTCCCGAGCCAGCGCCGGCCCCTCGTGCGCCGTCCGTTGATCCGGAGCCCATCAACGAGTTCTGGAAGAATGATCAGCGACGGCAGCAAGAAGAGTTCGACGCCGAGCAACGACGACTGCAACAACAGTGGGAAGATGCTCAGCGCCAGCAGCAGCAGGCACAAATGCAAGCACAGCGAGACTTTGAGGAGCAGCAGCGGTTGCAAGCCGAGCAGGCTCGTCTCGCGCAAGAGCAGCTCATGCGCGACCAATATCAGCAACAGACTCAGGGTCGCCTTGCTGAGCTCGAGCGCGAGAACCTCAATGCGCGTGCACAGTATGAGCGGGATCAGCTCATGTTGCAGCAGTACGACCAGAGGATGAAGGCACTCGAGGGCGAGCTTGCGCAAATGAACCAGAATTATCAACAGCAAATTGGATCTAAGGACGACCAAATTCGCGCGCTTCAGGAGCAGCTGAACACTTGGAGGTCCAAATACGAGTCGTTGGCTAAGCTTTACTCTCAACTACGACATGAGCACCTCCAGTTGCTCCAAAAATTCAAGCAGGTTCAGCTCAAGGCAAACTCAGCTCAAGAAGCTATCGACGCTCGCGACCGATTGCAACGAGAGCTTAAGACGAAGAACCTTGAGCTGGCTGACATGATCCGAGAACGCGATCGTGCCATGATGGACAAGGACAGAAGCAGCGGTGGGCATCGCGACGAGCTCGAGAAGGTCAAGCGTGAGCTTCGTGCTGCGCTGGACAGAGCTGATAATTCGGAGCGCGGCAAAGGTTCAGAGCTCTCAGCAATGTTGTCCAGGCATAATCGTGAGATTGCCGACCTGGAGGAAGCATTGCGCAACAAGACTCGCCAGCTCGAAGACATGCAGATGAAGTACCGAGAGGGCGACTCTGATCTGGAGCGACAACTGCGAGATAAGGAGGAGGAGCTTGAGATCTTCCGTGCTGGTATGGATCAGACACTGCTTGAGCTGAACGAAATCAAGCTCAACGCCAATGCCAACGACAATGTTCTCGACGGCCACCTCGATACTTTGATCCAGGACAGTCTCCAGAAGATTAACGATATCATTGACTCTGTGCTTCAAGCTGGAGTCCAGCGGGTTGATGATGCGCTGTACGAGCTTGACTCCTCCATGCAAGCTGGTAATCAGAATGCCACAGGCGCGTTCGTCTTGTCGCAGATCGAAAAGGCATCAACATGCACAATGGAATTTTCCACCGCTTTCAACAACTTTATCGCCGACGGGCCCAACGCGAAGCACGCAGAGGTCATCAATGCAGTCAACAGTTTCTCTGGTTCGATAGTGGATGTTCTTGTCAACACCAAGGGTTTGACCAGATTTGCTTCGGACGAAAACAAGGCTGACCAGCTCATCAATGGTGCGCGCGCATCAGCAACCTCGACCATCCGGTTTTTCCGCAACGTCCAATCTGTGCGCATATACGATCTCGATGCCGAGCAAAAGATCAATGTGGTCATTAACAACAGCACGGAAGTCGTCCGCAATCTCCAGAGCTTGTCTAAATTGGCCGACGCGTTCGCACCCAAGAGCAAGATCACAAGCACGTCGGGTGATCTTGGCGACTTGGTCGACAATGAGTTGATCAAGGCTGCAAATGCCATTGAAGCTGCTACGGAGCGTCTAGCCAAGCTCAAGAACAAGCCGCGAGACCAGTACTCTACCTACGAGCTGAAGATCCACGACTCCATTCTCGAGGCTGCCATTGCGGTCACGAATGCCATCGCACAACTCATCAAAGCAGCCACTGCATCGCAGCAGGAGATTGTGCGCGAAGGTCGTGGTAGCATGTCCAAGACGCAATTCTACAAGAAGCACAACCGTTGGACCGAAGGTCTTATCAGCGCTGCCAAAGCCGTCGCCACCTCCACGAACGTGCTCATCGAAACCGCTGACGGCGTCATTTCTGGCCGCAACTCGCCTGAACAGCTCATTGTTGCATCTAACGATGTCGCTGCCTCCACCGCCCAATTGGTGGCTGCCAGTCGTGTAAAGGCCAGCTTCATGAGCAAGACGCAAGACCGTCTAGAGACGGCGTCCAAGGCTGTCACCGCGGCTTGCAGGTCTCTTGTACGCCAAGTGCAGGAGATTATCGCACAGAAGAACCGTGACTCCGGCGATGTGGTGGACTATAGCAAGCTAAGCGACCGAGAATTTAAGGTCCAGCAGATGGAGCAGCAAGTAAGTTCTTATCCATATCTTGCAACTTCGTCGTTCAAAGCCCGTGTACTAACACCCAACTTCAGGTCGAAATCTTGCAGCTCGAAAACCAGCTTAGTCAAGCCCGCGTCCGGTTGGGTGAGATGCGGAAGCTCTCGTACCTCGAGGAGTAGAAGACGAAGCAGGAATAGCAGAACAGGGGGCAAAACCTTTCCTTAGGGTGGTAGTGGTCTTTTGCTTTGGCGGATCGATTGTGCCTACTTATCCTTACCAGTAGATAGAACCCGCAACATATCTGTGGCCTGTGCGTGGGTTGACTGCCTCTCGTATAAAATCAAAATGTCAACGAGTTTACCCGACTCTCAATTCGGTTCAGAGTTGAGAAACCAAAAGACCGCGAGAGCCGGAGACCAAGTGACGTATCGTGAATTCCCCTTTCCCCCTTCATCTTCAGTCCATACCATCGACGAAACACGATCAACAAACTCGCTCTCCGTCAAAGACTTATCATTGCCCAAGCCAGCGCAGCCTGTGTAACAATGACGTCCAGGTCCTCACCTCGCAAGATAATCACGGAGATTTTACGCCCCTTCCAAAACCTTAAGCCCTTCGCCTGACCGGAGAACATGGCCGGTGAAGGTGGCAAACCGTGTTTATCGTCTGATTATGCGGACCCCTGTTCGCTAGAGGCTCGATACGCTTCGGGGATAATACCCGCCTCGCTGTTGCATGCGGTATGTGGGTCGTGCCTTGGCTATCAGCAGATGGGCGTTGGGTGCGGAGGATGACATGGGTTATTTGGGGTTCGACAAACAATTGTAAAGGAAAAAAGAGGGATAGTGGGGATATTCTTGGGAAGATGATTTGAGTATGGATTTTACGTGTCAGACAATTTTAGTATGGATAAGACGCGTCGGATCGGGCTATGCTGTGAGCATGTGATGTCAACGATGTGGTGGTGGTTTTCTGGTATTCAGGAGCGAAATGATGCTTAGTCCTAATTATACAGCCTCAAGACATATTTACTTGATCTAGTACTTTGATCAAACCTTGTGATCCTACTGTAACAATGTCAACACACTCGGCTTTCCACTGCTTTTCGATCTCAAGGCTTTCTTTGTTCAACTCCGGGCATCTTGACCGGTTACGTCCTTTCGGTGTGAATGCCCGCCATCTCTGGACATCGAAACTTCGTCATGCAAGGCGTAGCACAGTTCGCCGAAACAAGCAATTGCTGCTACAATTCGGCGATTCTCTCTGATCATTTGGTCGGCGTAATCGACCGCTGCTTTCCACATCATTATGGCAGCCTGGGTCTCAAGTTGCCAAATTGAGTAACTTCGATGCTTTGGACGTCATGTTTCTTTCATTGCTACAAGGATGATCCTCATATCCTTGTCACTGAACGTATGAAATGCTGTTAGCTTACCCCAGGGCCGCGGAGAAAATGCTTTGGATAATATTTCGTTCCCGTGTGTCTCGTTCCTAGTTCTCCTTGTGACCAATATGAGCACAAAGGACAGAGCATGGAAGTCAGGGCACAGCAGAGCTGCTCCATGAGTGGTAAGGAATGGATGGCCGCTGTATTCCACGGATAGATGACTTCGAGGCTTCAATTGCCTGAACGAGTAACTTCGTTTCGACGTTATGCTTTGGTTCTCGAGCAACAACCATTTGCCTGCAGATCATTGGGCCTGGTGTTGATCGGATCACCTCAGAGGCACGTGGCTTCACAATCATTGGCCCTCGATCCGAAATTCCTGACCCAGGAATACTGTGATACTGTGAAATCAATAAGGGGCTGCGTGGCGTGCACCGGACAAGTCTTCCGGTGATTGAGCTCGTTACGAGATTCTACTTCGGGATGGATTTGCACAATCGGTGAAACGGGAGGGACTCACACAGTACTCCCTCTTACAAAGCGTACGACGTGGTTTGTAGTGGCAATATTCGAGCAATGTATGCATGTTACTGCATGAACAATTGAGTTTTTGAAGATGGTAATCTGTACAGCGTTGACCTCGACATCTGTGCAGTGTATCACTAACTCGTCGTAATGCTTACCAGGGTACCGAGGCTTTCGACAGGAGAATAAATCACGGCGCAGAGGCGATTCGTCGTTGTTCACGTATCAGCCTCGGTCAACCAGTCCATCGCAATGGTGGTGCCGGCAAGGAAGCCCACTGACTTTCGATCCACTCGACAAAGTTGCCGATACGGATCTTTCTGGTGGCAACGTTGATTTAATTCCAAGCATCACGTTTGTGGAGACAGTTGCTGCAACCATGCGGCCCGCAACCGTCGGTCTCTGCTTGTCTGGCTTCAGGCCAGGCTAGCATTACGAATTTTCAATCTTACTTGCTGTCGAACCCAGTACTTGTCAAACGTGTTAGCAGAAAATGAAGATAAAGATCTTCACGCTGGTCATCGTAGCCTGTGTATAGAGTTGGTCTCCCATTCGTGAGCATTTCACATGGCGTCGAAGTGGCTGCACTCGAGCGTCTGCTTTGGCACGGCCAAAGAGCCGACCGCAATCGACACTCTGCCAAATCTGCCTCTTTAGGCAGTTTGGAATGGACATTGGGCTTCATCCCATGTCAGCCGCCGTCTCACAGCGTCTTCAACCGCGAATGGAACTTGTCCTTGGTTGTCTGTGCCGCTCAGCTGGTGGTGTTCTATGGTCTGATCCAGTGGGGCTGACCCCTACGCGGGATCCGGTGCTCCTATCACAATACTGAGATTGGTCCGGCCACGGATGGCCGGAGCAGCGACGATGCCCGAGACGAAAAGCACTGGGATCAAGCAGGGGGAGGAAGGAAAGAGCTAACTGGCTGGTGTGCGTTCAGTTCTTTTCGAGGCACTTGTTCGCTATGGCGAGCTCTTTGAAGAATAACATGATGATACTATGCGTATCTGGTCAGACTCTGTGCGTGTGTTGTGTCCTCCGCGGGAGGCAATCGCGTTGCGACCAAAACTGCGAAGTACAACAGCAATCCAACCAGAATTCATCTCTCACGACCACATGACGTTCACACAAGTATCAATGGAATCTTAACGATGATCAAAGACTGAGCATTAACGGAGATATGCAATCATAACAGACGAATAAGGGTAACACGTTAGGATCGAGAAAATGTGGAATGTTCTCGAGTTCCACAATCAAGTCCATCCACGCCGCCTAGTGCAGCCTAGATTCTTCAGGCCCGGAAATTGCGTCCAACAGTACCTTTGCTGAGTTTGCTTCGTCTTTAGACAGCAGAAAAGTCGCAACTAGGCTTGCAAAGTGCTAGAATAAGAATCGCTCACTTACGTTGGAGGAGCAGTGCCGATACAGCCAGAAGC
Source organism: Phaeosphaeria sp. A1 3.1a (assembly GCA_003501895.1). Taxonomy (NCBI): domain Eukaryota; kingdom Fungi; phylum Ascomycota; class Dothideomycetes; order Pleosporales; family Phaeosphaeriaceae; genus Phaeosphaeria; species Phaeosphaeria sp. A1 3.1a. Next base: position 229,726 of record QVXC01000004.1, read on the forward strand.
GAAACGACTGGCAGCCTCGCCAACGAAAGACTGGTGTCGCCAGTTCATCGCACCTAGTATACCCCTATTTAGCCTGTTTTTGGACTCCGTAATACTTCGGGGGGAAGACCTCGAGCACTGTTGAAGCCCTTGATAACTATCCCGACCAAACTTGTGGCATTCACAGACGCTGCATAAGTCACCATCCAAGGTCCAAGCAACACCATCTTTTCCCCATGAAAGGATATTTGAGTACAACAGGAGACGGGCCCTGAGCTCTTAGCGGGGCTGTCCAAACTTGGCCAGGCGTATCGCTTATAGGACATTTTCTGTGGCGTACTGATAGCACATGTTGGTTAGTGTTATGGAGCCACTTCTTTAGTACACTTATAGCAATCGTCTATAATCTGGAGCATGCGTGTGCAGATACAGTAGAACAAAGATGATGTTGATTGATGTCAGACGGTACCTAATGTCAATGGGTCGGCTCAATAGCATCCGCGCGTTACTGGACGCAGGACCCACATGTGCAGGTCCAAAATTGGCTTTTGTGGGCTCGCACTACGAACACCAAGGTCGATTGATGCGGGGATATCTCTCCAAGTATGCGTAGTCCACAGAACGGGTAGGATGAAGGATCACTATGCGGCGTCACATTGATTGAACACGATTTCTATATCGAACAGATCATTCCAAGTTTACATAGAAGCCGCATTACCCTTTTTACACATGATAATAGATATCATCGCGATAAGCAACTTTTCCAATCACGAGATTTGTTCGCGTCTGTTGCATAGACAAATGTTGCCTTTGAGATGATTTTGGTCATCTGCTGATGACGAACTCCGGAGTTCATGACTTTGTAATGTGGGGATCCCGCTGTGGGGTGAAATGATGTCTCGGATCACGGCAACTAAATCCAAGAATACAACACTACTTCCTGCGGGGCGCATCTGCGCTCCTCGGCTACGACGTTGGTGTTGTCCAAGAGTGTCGCGTACATGCTACATCTCTCATCTATCTGGCTAAGCCACTTATTCCGTGCCCAATGTCTTCAAAATTCAAGATTGTCTGTAACACGAAACTCAACCCTTTTTGTGGTATATTCGATGTGTTCACTGAGGACGATATCTGGTCCACATCCCAGATATCAGATATCATCATTAGAATCGTGACTATGAAAAGCCCCTCTCACGTGTGGAAAGCTGACCACTTCTCACGATTAGCTCTGTTAACACAATTAAGCGGCCGCGGTTCAATCTGTACCGGAAAAGCAGATCCGGCCTTTGCTGAGCAGCTGAGCAGCTGAACATGAAACATACCGTGACATCTAATTCAAAGAAGGGTGTTCAATACTCATGGTCACGCGACCGCAAAATGACACAGGCAGTGTATGTATACAATCGAGGCGACGGTTGACGGTCTTCATACGGCCTTCTGCTTGAGGAGAGCTCGGAAGACTCTGGAGCCAAGAGCGTAGTAGGAGCCCTGCATTTGATATGCTTCAAGAGGAGAATGAAGACAAGGCATCAACAGCATATCAAAGAGTGCGAGCAATACGCTTAGATCTCAAATACAGTATAATTTATCAAGCGTCGTTCTTCTATGTATACATATCCAATAGAATGAGCTTCGAAGACGCGTCAACTATCAACCAACACGAAGTTTCTCCATCTTCTATCGTCCTCTGCGTTTCTACTAGCATTCGGGGACCAGAATCAATGCAGACGGTCCTACAAATAGCTGATCAAACTCTGGGTGGCAGTTGCACGGTCTTGCATATGGTGGTCGAATGGATATATATGTTTTGGCCTAGTCTTAGTACAATGAAAGTGTCCTCTGATCTGCCGCTACATTTATCGTCCAACAAGAATGAGCTGTGCGCATGACTTGCATGCATGGAGTCTCTCGCCAACGGAAACATTCTGACGTGATCATGCTCAGCAAATCTTGATCGTGGGAGCTTGTTGTCCTGTTATTGCAACACATTGTAAACGTGCACGGCAGAGAGCGAATATTGATGGAATCTTACAACGAGAGCCGTGTATCTATGGGCTTACCTTGCCACGCGAAAACACAGCTCCTTTTCAACCCCACACTGTGTAGTCTTGAAGTCGGGTTCTCCCACCCTTGCACCGCCGAGTATCAAGTGCTCACCATGGGCACTTTCTACTAACGGACCCTACTAGAAGTAGACGGCATACTGTATGGAAGGTCAAGATGCCAAATAATGATATTACCAACAGCCAGAATTTCGGAAGGAGTATCTTTCAAAGTCAACATGGTTCAATGAAGGGGGCTTCTGAGTTCAACATCCACGTGGTTACAAGATCCGCGAGGCTTGGAATAGCATTACCTGGTGCGGCGAATCATATGGCACGGAGGAAAGAACAGAGACTGGGAGGGACGGAACATGTCAACTCCGTCCATCGAAACGTCTATGTCTTTACAGAAAGCATAAATCCAGCATGTAATCACAGGAAGGTTCCCACCATTTCTTGAGATCGATAGTCACATGCAGCAGTGCCTAGTTGAATGCGAGCCATGCGCAGGCAATGATCTAATCAACAATATTTCCATAGTAGCCCAGCTCTTACGCACCCTCAAAACATATCGGAACTTCCGGAATGAGTGATTAAAATGGCAGAGGCATATGCACCCACGCTTAGCGCGACCAGACATAATGCAAATGATCAAAGTACACACAGCTGTTAAACGTGAACTGTATACGCGGGATGATTTGCCATCAACTACAGGCTGACCACTGCAAGCGGATATTGTGGCAAAGACTCCAGTCTCTCGGGTCAGTCTTTATCTGCTAAGACCTCGTAATTCACGCGTGAGTCGTGACGTGGTTGGCAAAGTCATGACCTGGCGGACACGATATTTGCATGACATGGTGGGTTTCAAAAAGGACCAGCTGGCGCGCGGGTTGATGACTTTTCGGCCCTATAAGCAAGCCCCTTCACGTGGCAGTAGTGTCATTAGTGCAAATTGGCATCCCCCGCTCGATGACCTCAACAGCATTTACCGTCCAAGACTGTTTGCTTGAGCCTAGTACATCGTTGCCGCTTTCGTATTGGCTGGTCCAACCTGACTCTCGATGCTTCACCACCAATTCACCGCGACATGAGGCCGACCGGCTGCTTGCATGCGTGTGGTCTCAACCCGGCGTGGCTTGCATACTAGTGATAACTTGTGCCTGTCATCACTATGGATGCACCACTGCCTTATCGCAGTCAGTGCCTGATGCGTACGTCAAGTCTACAGCCACATGTAGTCCATCACATGCAAAAATCCGATTCCATCAGATTATGCAATTGTGACAGACATCGGCGTTTGGAGGTACACGGTCCATTGGTTCCCGGAAGGATAGTTCCCTCTAGTGTCCGCGTCCTCGCCATTGTCGGACAGCCAATGGGAGTGTGATAGACTAGTGCCTCGAAGATGACTGTTCGGGATCGTTCCGAGCTCACACAGCTGTGGTTTTGTCGTGGACGGACAGATAGGCGTCTTGGTATGGTCGTCGTCTTGACTACAGCTATTTCTGGGAGCACATGGTGTGGATCATTTGTAAATGAAGATCCGACCTTGCGATAGAGCGGCAGTTAGAACATTGCCGGAAGAGAGCGCACCCGTCCCGGTCCGCTAGAATGTTGTCAACAGTCCATTACAATACCGCACATGGTCGAAGCACTTTGATCAGTTGCGCCGAGCTTTGAAGCACTAACTTGTTCAGATTGGAGTAAAAAATCGATTAGGATATTCGATCCCAACGCTTCCATGATCAAACAGGGGGATGGTCGGAAAGGACTCTCGAATATTGCGTCTGCATGTGGCTTGTCTCGCGAGCCGCAGAGCAGCTTTAGCCACAACTTGGTCGTTAGACAACACATGAGCAATTTGACGGGCGGTATGACGGAGAGACCCGCAATCATGCCATGAAAGTCCCTGGCAAGGTGCGCTATCCGCGCGCGGAAGCGGACCCCATGTTGCAGCAGGTTTTCTGCAACGTTGTGATCCTAGGAGCTGTTGTGGAGTGGATACAATCGGTGCGAATGCGGTCGCTTCGGTGCAATCCTGCTCGGCCTGCAACACCACCTTTCCACTCGGATCTCGGCGCAGCAATGGGTGTCATTCACGTGAGTGTACGGAAGTGAGTGCGGATGTAGTACCGTGTGGTGGTTAGTGAGTGGAATAGACGCCCAAAACGCCTGGAGCGTCAATTGTTTTCTTGGGAATCGCTGAAATGTGAAGACTCGCATGGGGGTTTGCAGTAACACGATATGTTCGACAAGGAAGGCGCCTTCGGATAGTTGCGTTGCCTCACCCTCCATCTTGTTCCTTGAGTGTAGGGTCATTGAATGTACTCGGCAAGCAGCATGGCGAAGGTGAAGGTATGAGAGAAGGTGACATTGAATCAAGGTGGTGAGATGTGGGGCGCTTGACACGTGTTTGACGCGCTATCACGTGGGATTAGCGTTCGAGCACGGTCATCGCGTACGCCAAGAGAGAGCTTTCGAGGTCAACACTCAACCTCGCGAACAACATCACGGTCTTCTCGAGCTCTACCGATCCTGCACTCAACGCACGTTGAAGCAGCGGCATCATGTAAGTCTTCGTATACCCGTGCTACTTATGCCGCGCAACTGGGAGCTGATAACAAGAGCAGGGAGGCCTTCAACGAAATTTACCTCAACCTTTCGCGGAAGCCTGGCGCCACTCGGTTTTCCGACTCAGGCTTTGGCTGGAAGCCCGCGAACGGCGAGACCTATACCTGCGATCAGTCACAGATCATCTCGGCTCAGTGGAGCCGTGCAGCACGCGGATATGAGGTCAAGATCCTGTCGCGCAACGACGGTGTCATACAACTCGACGGGTTCAAGCCGGACGACTTTGACCGTGTCGCAAAAGTGTTCAAGACTTGGTACGGCATCAACTTGGACAACCGCGAACATGCCCTGCGTGGCTGGAATTGGGGCAAGGCCGACTTTGGCAAAGCCGAGCTCACCTTCAATGTTGCAAACCGCCCAGCCTTCGAAGTTCCGTACACTGAAGTCTCCAACACCAACCTGGCCGGCAAAAATGAAGTTGCTGTGGACTTCTCCCTTCCGACCGACGGCGACACGGGCACAAATGGACAACTAGGAGGAGCCAAGTTTAGAGGCAAGAAGTCGGCTGGCGCAAGGGACCAACTAGTCGAAATGCGCTTCTATATTCCTGGTGTCACCACAAAGAAGGAGAAGAAAGAGGACGGAGAAGATGTCTCTGGCGCAGAAGACGGCGATGGCGAGGAGCTTGGTGCTGCAAATCTATTCTACGAGACCCTCATGGACAAGGCCGAGATTGGCGAAGTTGCTGGCGATACATTCGCCACTTTCCTGGATATCCTTCATCTGACTCCTAGGTTGGTCGCTCCTGAATCCATTCGGCCTCCGCTAATCTATCTTCAGGGGTCGTTTCGATATCGACATGTACGAGAGCTCCTTCCGCCTTCGTGGCAAGACATACGACTACAAGATCCAGTTCGACTCTGTCAAGAAGTTCATGGTACTGCCGAAGCCAGACGACATGCATACCTTGATAACTATTGGCTTAGATCCGCCCCTGCGCCAAGGTCAGACACGATACCCCTTCCTTGTCATGCAATTCAAGCGCGATGAGGAGGTCAACCTGGACTTGAACATGAAAGAAGAGCTGCTTGACACCAAATACAAGGACAAGCTACAGTCACACTATGAGGCGCCCATAGCCGTTGTCGTGGCGGACATCTTCCGTGGTTTGAGCGGGAAGCGCGTCACCCGACCATCTCGAGACTTCATCAGCCACCACGAGCAGTCTGGTGTGAAGTGTTCAATCAAGGCCAACGAGGGACATCTGTTCTGCCTGGATAAGGCATTCATGTTCATTCCCAAGCCGGCCACCTACATCAGTATGGACAACATTGCCTCGGTAACCATGTCGCGTGTCGGAGGTGCCATGGCAGCGAGCCGTACCTTTGACATCACGTTCAGCATGAAGGGTGGTATGGCGGAACACCAGTTTTCCAACATTAACCGGTATGTCCTCGCAGACACACGTGCACACGAAACTAATGCTGGATAACAGTGAGGAGCAACAACCACTGGAGAACTTCTTCCGTGCCAAAGGCATCAAAACAAAGAACGAAATGGCAGACGATGTGAGAAAACCGCTGCTGTTACTTGCGACTAAGCTAACGTACTCTTACACAGTCTGGAGCAATTCTGGCAGCAGCTCTGCAGGACGAGGATCTCGCTTCCAGTGACGATGGTGCGCCTGCAAATCGCGGCAGCGCCGACGAGGATGATGAGAGTGTCGACGAAGACTTCCAGGCCGATTCTGAATCAGAAGTCGGCGAAGAATTCGACTCCGATCATCAGAGTAGTGGCTCAGATAGCGATGCTGAGATGGATGACGCAGATAGTGATGGTGGCGCTGAGGCGGCTGTACCAGAACGTCCGAAGAAGAAGCAGAAGACATCGTAATTCGAGGTCGCCTTCATCAGCCTCAGCCAAGAGTATGGGGCAAAAGATCTCGGAAAGGATCCGACGCCAGAGGGCCACGAGGGTTTCCTCGAGTGTTCCAAGCGGGTTCTAAAGTTCCGTGGAATTAATCTCGATCCGTGTGCGTTTCTTGCCTTCCCGCTGATAGCGCGCGAGACGCTGTTTGCTCACAGTCTGGAGTCAACTCCGACGTGCACGATAGGATGGCAGAACTTCGCAAGATTAAGCAGGCAGGATCATTCCGTCCAGATCTGAGCAGGGTTTAGGGAAACTTGAACTCAAAGTATGCTAGGTAGTAATAGACGGGCCGAACTTCGCTATTACGCGAGAGCAGCGGCCTCAGGAGAAAAGTTTAACTAAGTGGTATTCCTAGTGCCCGACTTTTCGAACTAAAGGTTGATGTGCGTCTGCTCGGTCGTGACTCGGCATCAAGCACATGGGATGCATGGATGCGGCGCTTTGATGCATATTGGCTGGCTTGACTGACCCACTTCTAGCATACTCCTGTCCGTTCACACCATCGTCTAGTGGTTGAACCTACCCCAGCTCCAGATCGAGCAATGCGATTGCGACTCAGTTTGACGCAAGCTACGGCAAGGGCAAAAGCCTGCGCCAATCCTTACACGCCTTGCTTTAGACTCTGACGGCGGATCCGCGCTGGTGCAAACCATGCCACACCCCGCAACTAAACAGCACTATTGCATGCTTTCATCGCCTACCGTCATGCTGATACAGATATAGTCCACCGCGCTCCGACTCAGGTGGATGCCCATTCATACCCACACCGCTTCACAGCGAGTTCACCTACAATTCACCATCCTAGAATCGACCCACATACCTCGGTACCTTTCAATATGCGTTCACGAACTGGATGGTAGGTGGTGTATACTGCTCATCCTGTCAACCTTCTAACACTTGCGCAGCCTTACTTGCCGCCAGCGCAAGCTCAAATGCGATGAGAAGAAGCCGGTGTGCTCACAATGTACCAAGGCTTCGAGAGAATGTGTTCCAAGCTCAGGCATTGTATTCCGTCACCAACACAATGCTTCCATGAATGGCGACGACTCAGGGGACGAGAACTCTTTGAAGGGATTCTATGCATACAAGAACACATTCGATGACGATACTATTTGGATGGACATTCCTCGAAATGGTATGTGCTGCAGCATTGAGCCTTTTCCTAAGCTCACCGTTCTAGTCACCTTCATCAACACAACGAATCCCTACCTGGACCCATGCACACCAGAATTTGACACAATTTCGAATGATTCTACGGACTCACCAGCACCCTTTGAAACTTGGCCTCTACCAAGCTGGCGCTCAACCAACAACTTCAACTCACATCCAAGCACACCATCCAGTATGACACCGGACTATCCCCCAACCAGTGTACCCATGTGCTACACTCCAGAGCTCGATGCCTTACCGCCGCTGATGCAGTCAGCGCCAACATCAGCAGTAGGAACACCCATCTCGCCACCAGCATCATTATGCACTCGACGTATACATCCTATCATTGACTACTCCGCTTCATCCACGCCACCACCGATTGACCCTCGTCTCAACTCACCATTCGATCCAAGCATGGGCAGCGTACCCCGATCAAGCTCCATTACCAGCTCACGGCGATCCCCTCCACGGTCCGACGGAGAGTCCTTAGCCGAGAAGGACCAAGAAATTGCCTTCTTACTACGCTACTTCTCGGAAGGCCCTGGTTACTGGATGGACCTATTCGATCTAGGAACATATTTTGCCTCATATGTACCAGTGAAGGCTCGGGAGAACTCATTACTCAAATATGCCGCGGTGGCATGTGCCGCTAAAGCCCTTGCACGTGTACAAGGACGTAAATCGGTTGCTGGACGGACCACGGCGCAGCGGAACCGAGCTGATCTGTATCCGGACACCCCAGTGGTAGACTGGACGCACAAAGCTGCAGTATATTACGATTATGCCGTGTCCTTGCTGCTCCAGGCAGTGAAGAACGATGCTAACACTTCGCCGGACTTGCCCGACCATGAACTAAGGCAACCGAATGGAAGTGTTGCATACGGGTATGATACACAGGCGCCTAAGCGCCGAAGAACTTCCAGCAATGCCAGCTCCGTATCAAATGCAGACGAACTGCTCGCGGCGTCGGCAATCCTTTGCGTGTACGAGTTTCAAGATACATCTATTTCTGAATGGGCAGGACATCTCAATGGGGCCAAGTCACTTCTCGTGCTTACACAGGAACGAATGAAGCCTTTGCAGATGCCTTCGCCTGGCTCGCCGGTGTCTTCTGCCACGTACAACTTCATCTCGAAGGCTCGAAGGGCGACGTTTTGGAACATTGCCAGGCAGGACATGATGGCAGCTCGTAAGTCGTGCCTACCAAAGCGTATTACGACGTTACTGACTGCAAGTAGTGATCAACAAGACACACACAAGACTTGATACTGAAGATTATGCTCTCTGGAGAGAAGCTGGTCTGTCAGTCGATGACCAAGGATTTCTTATCCCTCCCAATTCTTCTGAAAAGTCATATATTGGCGACATCGAAAGCTCCATGGGTGAAGACTTGACCTGTAACGCCTTGGTATGGCTCATGACTAAGCTGGTCAACTTCATGGCGATTGGCGACACATTCAGCACCGATGACATGGGTATGTCCTGGACCGGCTTGCCACAGCGCACACTATTGGACTACTGGTACAACCTGCGCAACCAATTCCAATTATGGCACGACAGTCTACCAGAAACATTCCGGCCTTCAGCCCGAGTAGTGCCGCACAGCCAGGGCGGTCTTCTCAAGGCCGACAACGATTCCATGTTCACCGAAGTATGGTACAGCATTCCTATGTGTGCTTCCACCATGCAAACCTACCACATGGGCCAGATCCTTCTTTTCATGAACAAGCCCCATGAGTCTACTCAGGGTGGTAGCACTGTGTGTGCACGTCTCAACTCCTATCAGTCCGTTCTGGCCGCTTGCCAAAAGCACAGCCGCGAAATCGCAGGCATCGCACTCGCCTGCTCCGATGAGGCGGTGCGCATACACTCGGTCCAGCCACTCTTCACCGCTGGACAATGCCTTAGCGATGCTCGAGAGCGCCAGGTCGTCCTCAGCTTGCTCCGAGGGATAGAGTCGGACATTGGCTGGGCCACCGACTACAGGGCTAACCAGCTGGCGGAGCAATGGCGTTGGGAAGAGCAGGAAGCTATGGTATCCTGAACCCACATCGTGGCCGATCATTGGCTACTAGACTATATGCAAGGACGCCACCACCACCATCACTCCACGAAGCATTTGATCTAGAGGCCCGCCCCTGGTGCCTCTGCAGTATCCAAGCGTCCCCACGTGCCGCTCTTCCGTGGACATGTTAGCATTACGCGAAGAAGTAAAACAGCTGTCCCTAAATCAAGAGCTAGGGGACATATTTGGTTGAGAGAAATGCACTCAGTGTGGAGTTGCGAGCGTCAGCTGTCCTGAAATGGAAACAGATTGCTGCGAAGAGTTTTGGTGTTGGAAGAAAGAGAGTCTCGATGACTGTGGAGAAAAGTATACATTTCCAGGCCTCAAGTGAAAATGCCATTGAGTTGAAGATTGCATTTACAATCTGTAAGGCCACCCGGAGCACTACCAAAGTATAGACAGCAGTTTAGACATCAGAACGAATACACAAGATTCAACTAGAGCAAGCTATGCAGAGTACTCCTCACACCCTCTTCCTGCCTACTTTGAAGTCTTCACCTCCTTTTCGCAACACGTAGATAGACGTCATGCCACATGCTTGCCCTGGACCCCCTCCTGATCGTCTCCACTTGGTGGTGCAAGCCACTCGCCAGCCCATGCAAACTGAAAACAGCAACGCGCTAGAAGACGATTGCACGTTCTTTCTAGAAACACAGATCACCCAACGCGCTTCGCGCGACCCTGCACTAAATTCTGCCGCTTGATTGCGGGTGTGTCTGACCCGCATATCGTGTATCATGGTGGCTGCATGCCTTCACCACGACGACCGTGCACGAGCATATTGCAAAAACGTTTCGGATGACATGTGTACACCCTGCATGCAGCTGCGCAATCCGTGTCGAAGAGAGATAAACATGCATGGATGGAGATGTCGGTGAGGTGTTGTCCATCCATGATAGGATGATAGGAGACGGCGCATACGTGGTGTGGTGTTGAGTTTGCAACCAACCTTGACACTTTTCGATGTCAGATGATGCTTCACGTAATTGCAATGTTCATCATCCATTCCATCGGATGCGTGTCTATCAAACTTACGAGCCAAGACCTTGAAGCTTAGAAATATCGGTCCAATTGCTTGGCTACATGTTCGCAACAGCCTGTTTCGTCCACCTAACATCAATCAGATGTGTCATTCTGCTTTATAAACCAATCATAGAACCATGGGTGATACTACGAGCCCCTACTCGGCTCGTAAGCGCTCGCCGTCCGTACTCATGCGGCCGTGCCCACTTCCAGATTTAAGGTTTCAGCCGTACTGGGGAGGTGGTGCCTCGTAACGAGACCCACAAGGTTTCCTTGTCGGCCAAGGTTTGAGGCTGCAGCGACGATCTGACAGATCCAATCGTCGAAGGCAGAACCCTGCCTCGTGTCAAACGTCTTTCGGCGGTGAGGCCAATGTGTCGTCATCTGAAGTGGAATGGGTCGACTTTCTCTTGTTGGCTCGGCCTTATGGACATTTTCAAGTCCTGCCAACGCTGCATGATGATGGCTGTGCCCTACACCTACCCTTGAGCTGCTGAATCGACTGACAGATATCCTCTGGCCACCACCAACCCGGTCTTCGTGCATGCCACAGACTACTTGCTGTTAGAACTGTGCCACTGATTCGTCAATGTGGGACCCTGCGTGGACAAGTAAATTGCATGTGGCTGTTCATGAACAGCCACTGGAAAAGCCACGCTACAGGTCTACTTGTTCTTGCAGATCTTCATATATAGTTAGAAAGAATTCAAACACACGATGGACGTCTTAGTGATTACGTGCTTTCGACGGACTTGAGCAAGTCCGACTAGCACCATTTCGATTCATGCTAGAAGGCTCTTCCTTCTTTCGAAGGTTCGATGGGTGGCCTGGTTCGGCACGGGTGCACTAGCCGCGACGGATCACGACCGTTGCACGTGGATGTTTCATCAGATTTGACCTCTTGTATTCAACGGAGGTGGTACCGATGAAAAGATAGACATCCCTTCTTAACTCTTGCATGCTGGCCCCAATGTTGAGGGAGCGGGAAGCTCCTGGATCGCAGAAACGCATGCATCGATAATTCAAGAAGCCCATCTATTTCGGAAGATGCCCTTGTGCTTGGGCCGTCCGGCGAACGCAAAGTCGGCTAATGCACGTTCGGCAGCTTCACCTCGTGGCTGGGGCGAAACTGTAAACAAAAACTGCTTGAAACAGGAGCAAAAAAGCAAACCCAGCCACAATGTTGCTGCCCGGTCTCCCACCGCCATTCGACAACGAGGGTCCTTGGAGGTGTAGTCCAAACCTCAGTTGAGGACACGAGAAGATCGAGAACCTTCTCAGCACATGCATCCAACTGTCAAGGCGAGATCATCGCCACCATACGGCATCGCCTCCTTGCTTGTTGCAACGTCAACTTTGCCGCACGCTCCAAGGCAGTTGCGGCGAGGACGACGTCTCGAGGCGTATCATCAACGGCCTATCGCATCTCCCATCATCGATCTTGGCGCACTCCGCACGTGCGGTGCTATGCATCAGCCATGCAGCAGCCATGCACAGGGATGGCGTCGCCGATAAAAGCACAATGTGGCTGGCGTTCGCCCGCCCGGCCACGCTTCGCGTTCGTGATCGCGCGTCAAGGATCATTTGACATTTTCTTGTCCGCCCTTGATACGGTCGGTCAAGAAGTTGTTGAATGCTATCCAATACACCAGTCTCCATGGTCAGATCTGCTTGTGCACATTACCTCATGAGGCGGTCTGCCCTTGCGGCCGGTCTTGACCGACATGCGTGCTTATGACGGCGGTCGGACGGATGATGGTGTTGTGTCAATGGACTCAATGATCAGCAACTAGATTACCAGATTGCCGTCTCCAGGCGGAATGACACTGACACTTGAGCGGAATCTACCCTAGTCCCGCTTGTGTCCATCCGGGCGGGTTTGTCGATCCGCCGGATGGAGGAAATCAGCTCACGTGACAGGTTTCTGGTCACATTTTCCTACCACTAGAGATATATGATTGTGTTGTTTAAGCCTAATTTTATTGCATGTCACTTTTGTGCTTATCATTCGGTCTCTGATCATGGTTCGTAACTGGACGTACAACATACGGAGTCAGTAGCTTTTGACAAGTATGAACCGCAGTTCCACACCATAGAACTGCAGATCATCCATGGCATTCTCATATAGATATGGCTGAGATCTTTTACTTGAATTTATACTCGGAGATGCTTCGTGAGCAAACAGAATAAGCTCTTCTTAAGTCTTCATGCACAGCATGCTGAGATCATGATCGAGTTTGACTTTCTCGAACATCGTGAGAATAATCCAGCATGCCAGCCAGAAAGTGATCTAAGTCTGTGTTTTGATAGAATCAACAGCGACATGGGAATGCCAATTGCATGGAGCAGTTGTTGGACGTGCTCCTGGCATAGTGCTATCACGAATCCCACACCTTGAAACTTGTTCCCAGTAGAATCAGTATGCAAACAAAGTTGCTCCATGTTGGTATCGTTTCTATGCTGGAGTTGATATTTCAGTCATTTGTAGCTTTCGAAAGCATTGAGATCTTGTTCTAGATAACGCAAAGTTGATAGGGTCTAGTTTGAGTACTACGAGAGCAATCTGAAGTGGCTTTAGGCTAAAACTACAAGGGACAAATATGCAGTCAGCTTACAGATCGCATATGCAAGTAGCTTGGCTGAAAGGAGAAGATCCGAGAGGTCAGAAAGAAAGTGTGTGGCAGTCGTCAGAACCATTATGGAACGAAACACCAAAAGGTAGTCAAACACTCTCAGATCGCACACGAGTGTCGTAATCATTGTTCAACAACGCAATCGACCCCGTACGACGACTTCATCTTTGACCTTTACCAGGGTTCACTAGCGAATGGAGACATCTGCTGTCATCGTGCGGCGCTGTCCTCATCTCATCTGCCTCGGCACGATTCCCATGTAACATCAGGTCTTACATGGCGAAGGAGACTAACATGATGCAATACAACGTTTGAACAGTGCGATGGCCTCTAAACCCCAAGGCGTAATTTGCGCGCGACCAAAAGCTTAGCGAGTACCCATGTACCCCTTGCATCCGTAGCGGGGCCATCTATCCGCCGCAATCCATCTTGCTGCATTAGGGAACAACTATAGATTGGCTGTGGCACAGTGGAAATTGATCTGATGGTGTGCTTAGCCACTGTCCGCGATAGGGATCTGCAAGACCGGTAGCATACCAAGGAGCTAGCGTAGGCTTCAAATCCAGATAAACACCACAAGATCAAGTATTGTGACTATGATCTGCGTCTCCATATCTGTGCACAAAGGCACGAGAGGCCCACTTGTGGGGCGTTGAGCATCAGGACACTTGCTCTAACAGCTCACTAGCCGATTCATGGACCATGGTTCGGCTTCTGGGCCGTTGTGCGTCGGGTGCAGACCTTTCTCATGACGATGAACATGCACATGTACATCGAGTCAACTCAGACAATTGCATCAATGTATTATACAGGGTGCAGCCTTTCATAGCATGGCGGAGCTGCCCAGTTTCCAGTGCTTTAGCGCACCCGCTTTCTTGCGGAAGGTACCGCTGGCTTCCAATCAAAAATGCTCATCTTCCACGCTGAAACAATCATCGGCCCTAATCTTTTTGGATCCCTCTTGCAGAATGGTGCAAGCCATCATGCGGCTTCATGACTAGCATTTTCCTCCGACGCGCCCGTCCCCGCATTTCGCGTCTTAACATAAGGGTCCGATCTGCGCTGTTGTGCATGTCTCTTGCGTAAGTTTGTTGCCTCGTACCTGGCCTGCGGTCCTCAAAATCGGGTCATCTGTCGTCCTTTGGTGGCTTTGTAAGGTCTGTCTGGCTAGTGAATGGCGTCGTGGCGTCGAGTGGCGCCTGGTTTGTGTTTTCGTCAGCTGTGGGACGCTTGTCTCGAGACGATAGCGCATGATGTTCGTTATATGGGTCTCTTAAGGTGGCTTGATGGGTTGTGCAGGGCGAGTGCCCATCAGCTGCGATGCTGATGTGATCGAGACTGGAATCTCTGGAATGTGGACTCCTGCCCAAAACTAGCGCGTGGTCCACAACACCCTGGGTCGAATTTGGCTTGCCAGCTGCTGGATCGTACACGCCAAACTTGGAGGGGTCATCTCCCATCCCGGCCTGACATTTGCGCGGCTTTAGGTCCTCTAGATCGCCCTTTTCGTCGTGCTGCTTAAAACTCTCTGTATATGCTCTGCCAGTCCGATTTGGTGCATGCTGGTTGAAAGGGTGCTCAGGCAGCGTTCTAGCTCCTTCGTTATGCTCATTCTTGGTACTCTCATCTTCGTGTAGCGCCACAGCATCTGTTCTGCTGCTCCTTCCCAAAGATGTTCGCGCACGAGACTCTGGCGAGGCTTGTTGTTGTACAGCATGATCCAGATCTCCTGATACCCGACCTTCGTCTCCAGCACCTCCGACTCCGCCACTATTTTGAAGAACGATCGCCGTGTCTCCAATACTGTCGTCTTTCCATACGTCCACCCAAGTTTTGCCAACTTTCTTCATTCCCGTGAATTTGAGGAACGACTTATCGGAACCACTGGTGTCCAGCAGCTCGCTTCCGTTGGGTGCTGCGTACCGTCCTCGGATATATGCTTCGTTTGATCGAGCATAAGAATCGGAGGGCCGGTAGTCTTCTCGGAACTCCACCGACTCCGAAAATTTGAGTCTCTTGTGCTGAGGTGGAGCGCTGGTTTTTGTGAATACCCCGGTAGTTTGGGCAACTGGGTTCGAATTGCTGTTTGAGGACTGGGATCGTGGTCGTTTTGTGCTAGAATGCGCCTCCTCTTTCTCCTTCTGGTCTGAATGGACCTCGTTGCCTGGTTCTGCTTGCCTTCCCGGAAGCTCTTCACCAGTCATTTCTGTTTGCTTCTCAACGCTCGCCAGGAGATTGCTGAACTCCCGGTGTATTCTCTTGACATCAGCGAAAGCGGACTGCTTGGGACCGTAGGTGTCTCGTCTTCCTGACAGTTGCGCATACAACTCATCCGCAGTCTTCATGGCGTCATAGAGCGGGCGAACCTGATCGCAGACTTTGCAATCTTCCACTCGTGTCGTTGGAAGCGGAAGACTCAGGCCTGTTTCCGAAACCGTGGCGACGACCTCATCGCAAGACGCGCATTTGATGGGCCCATGAGATTTAGTCATCTTGTACCGGAGCTCTAGACTGTCAGAAGACGTGTGTTGATAGCGGGTGATACCGCAATTCCGAGATTGCTGTAGAATTTCCAAACCGAAGGTGCACAGTGAAAGGAAGTCGCGGTCTTATCGTATCTTATCTGAACCGCACGTCGACAACGTGAGGTGAATGCGGAAGGACGATCGCCCTTGCCAAGGTGAGGGTCGTGTCAATTGCGCGCTGCCAGAACTGTGGTATTACCAAGTTATCGAGTATATCAATTGGAAGCAGGAGTTTGGGATAGGATCCAGCTCGTCGGTTCCCTCCACGTTTTGCGTTCCCAGACAAAGTTGAACGAAGCGTGCAACAAATTGGAGGCGGAGGGTGAGTTGGTCAATTGTGATCATGCGCCGTGAAACGATTCAACATCTCGGCTAAACACGTGAGTCCGAAGAGTGGAGATCCATCAGAATGACGAAGTTTTCGATGTTATCAGGGAAGGACGGACGTACAATGCCTCGCAAAACAGGTGACAGCTTCTCCTATCCAATCTCCCTCGCTCGCTAAAATACGAGGAACCCTTGCAGAACAGCCGAACATAGAAGGGATCGCTCAATGTGTAAGAACAACCTCACATAGCAAACGCTCGTTATGTTTCCGTCTATGTGAGCAAAAGCGTATCGACACAGGTGAAGGCATTGATATGGTTCATGCGCTGACGTCACCACCTAGTTCCTGACGATGAACAAAACAGCCCCGTCGTATAGCACTCCGACGAACAATGTATAGAAATCAATCTGACAGTGTTGAAACACAATATCGAGACTCACAATGTTTGCATGTTTGCTGACAATACTTCAGGCACCAATATATATTCTTCCCATGAGCACTCACATTCCTCACAATTCACCCAAGCCCTCTCTACTCAACAACACCCTGCAGGTTCTCGAGCATTTCAATCCTGCTTAACTCCAGCTACCAAGTATCCCAATTCACCCTAGTACCTAACATGGAAACTTTCCCTGTACCCTCCTCGGACAACTTCGACCCTACGTTCTTCTACGTCTTCGTCACAGCCTACTTCTTGGCTCTGCTGTGTGCCGTCTTCTACGCCGTCTCTCTTAGCGTCGAGCAAGAATTCGACATCGAGTGTGATCAAGGCTGTCATGTCGAGAAGAGCTGGCTACTCCAAATTCGTTGCACTCCCTCCACCGATCTACCACCACCAAGCTACTTGGAGGCCGGCTATGGCACCATGAACGTTGGGCTACAAAATCGTTGGTAAGTAGGTGCTATAGCGTACAAGCACATGGCTATCAAGTAGTAAGGTGTCATTTTCCGGGTTCGACGGGTGTTGGTCGCAGTGCGTTGGATGCATCCGCGATGAAACCCATCAGTGGACATCCTATCACAAATACTGCTTTGTGAGGTCCATCAAGACAGGTCACAAGTATGTAACAAATCAAAGTCAAAATTTCTTCAAAAAAAATCCCTTTTCGCAACATGCAGATAACCCATGGCTCAACCACAGAATCCGATAGTCCCTGAACCCTCAACGTACCATATTTCCTCACCACAAAACTGTTAAATTGTCCATCACCACATATACTGAATTTTTCATCGAACACACAAAATGTCTCCTTCTCCAGCCCAAACACAACCATATTCTCATCGGCCGTCAAAATTGCCACGTCCCATACGAAACGACAGTTCTCGAAATCTTTACGCCGCAGCACCAAGAACAGAGATGAATAACTTCACACGCCGTCCCACCGCGCCCCTTCCATCGACAAAAGTAGCTCCAGAACCCACAACATCCCGCACACCATGGTCGATCCTGCCTTTAACCGCGAAAGCCGCGACCTTTCCCTCGATATTCCCGCGTTCGAACCTATCAGTCTCATCACCATCAGCAAAATCATCTGGACACTCAAGCACAACCACACTTGTCAATCAAGGGATCGAGGAATTGGAATTGTCTCTTGCGGAGGAGTGGGCGATGGCGCCGCAGTGGAGGCGGGATGCGGCGAAGAAGAGAGTTAGGGCTATGAGGATCTGGTTGGGGATCATCAGGAGAGGGGACGATGGATATGGAGAGGAGGAGGAGGGAATCGAGTTGGACGAGTTGGAGGGGGAGGGAGAGAGGCAAGGAGAGGGAGGGGATGTTGGGGCTCGAGAGAGGGGTGTTGTGGGTTGAAGAGTTATTAAAGGGCTTTGGATGGGCAAGGAGACGATCAGCCCTTACTTTTCGTTAGCGCAACGTTGGTCGCTCGTAGGGTTTCGATCGTGGGGATGTCTGTGCTTCGTTGTGATCTGGCGAAGGCAGATGTGTTTTGACGGAAAGTCTTTGTTGGCTAAGGAAGAGCCAGCTTTAATGAAGTCTGGACAAGTATTAACCGAATCTGTCCGTCTAGACGCATATGAAGAACTCCTATGAAATTCCCCCGATCATATCCATGCAGTGCGACCTGTCATTTCATCATGATTCATAGCATCATTCCCACTCAACACTCCTTGACGTCCGACTCTCCTATCGCCACAGAATCCACCGTCAGTGGTGAGAAAGCCGGCCCAAAGAACTCCTCATCCTTATCCATAATGCCCTGCACATCCTCCGCCTGACTCTTCAACAGCTCAAACTTGAAGAAGTACGAATGTATACGATGTTCCTCGTAGTACTGCATGCACAACTCTCTCCACGTGCAACTTCGTCTCACGCCGGCCAATCTCTCATCCCCCAGATCAACGCGCTTAGCCACGCCACTCGCGTCCGTCTCGATGAAGCGGATCTGGTTGATACTGCCGAACGCAGTCTTCATGATCGCAATGATCATGGGAAGATCGGCTTTGGGGATTTGCTTGATGTTGAAGGTGAGAGAGAAGAGGTGGAGATCTTTGACGAGTTCCTGGATCTGGCAGCGCCAGAAGTACTGGAGAGCGCGTGGGTTGGTGGCAACGGGTGGTTCGAAGAGAGAGAAGACGGCGTCGGGAGCGAGCCAGCGGATGCAGTGCAGGAGGGCCAGTTTGCCGAAGTGGAATGTTAGGCGCCGGATTTCGTGGCGCTTTGTGGGTCCGGATTGCCAGAGGAAATTCGTGAAGCTAGATTACGGTTAGTGATATCTCATGAGGGATAGAATATGCCATCTTACCCCGTAAGTCCAAAGTGAAAGTCTGTACTGTGGTATATGAACGGAATGAGATGCATGTTCATACTCTTGTTGATGCGAAACAGAGTCGAGAGAGATATCGCCGGTCGGACATTGTTCTTCTTCACCTTCAAAGTCCCGTAGTCGTCTGCACAGAGGTTGTATGATCCATCAAGACCTGCTGCGGTCTTCAGAATCATCTCTCGAAGCTCCGGAGGTAGCTTCTGGAAAGCGTGGAACAGCGGACGGATGGTAACACTGTCTTTCTCTAGCGGGGGCGGCCCAAGAGCTTGCGATCGATGTAACATGTACTCATCTAGGACAGCTCGCATCGTTGTGTCTCCCTGTCGTGGCTCAAGATGCCAAAAGTACACTTTGCTGAAGTATTCTCTAGCTGATATCCACCCGGCGCCACTGCGGATGACCATCTTGTAGTGCTCTTTCGGACTTTCGTCCAGGAAGGAATCGTGCACATCCCCATTTTCGATTCCTTTGGCGTCTTCCTCGTCGTACGGCTCCATGGAATCGCGTCGTGTGTCAAAATGCTCGTTTCTGCTGGATTGCCTCTCATCTGGTGGAAAGAGCTTGATGACGATCACTTGCCTTGCATCAGTAAAGCCAGCATCTGTCAAGATACACTTCACCGCCTTGCCGAGCTCGAGATCCTGCGCGCTTCCTGTTGACTGCCTGGCTATGCTAAGCTTGCCATGGAAGTGGATGCTGGGGTCGTGATTGAGCGACCATTGTGTCAGGTGATCCAAGTACTTCCGCCTCTGCTGCTCCTGTGTCCAGAGCCTATTTGCAAGGTGTCTTGGTGATTTTGATGATGGTGATGGTGGCGGCGTCACCTTGCCTGCAGCTTTGGTGGTAGAGCGTTGGCTGTCGGTACTCGATGCTGTGCTTGGACGGCCCATGTTGAGACGTTCAAATAATGCCGCGATTGGTGAGGTTGCGCAGCCAAACATACGTGCAACAGATAGGTGCACTCCTAGGTGTACATCAGATACATCAATCTTGGCCGGCGTGCTTTTGGCTAAAGAGTCAAAGAAGGTTGTGCCGAGGTATCAGGAGCTCCGGAAGTAGAAAGTGGCTGTTTTGTTCAATGTAAAGAAGATGCTACCAGGCTGACGTCGAACAAGAAGGTGAGTGCGTATTAGAGCACTCGGCCCGTGACGTATATTATGGACTGTGAAAGTGACCGGTGGTAACGAGCAAATAGTGCGTTCACACCAAGTGCTAAGCTGGTAGTCTCTCAAGCGAAGATGCAAAGAAAGCGTCCAAAATTACATGCCTGGGAGGGTCGAGCGACGGCGGAGACGTGCAATTTGATGTTTCATTTCGACAAGACCCGTATCCAAGACATGCGCAACCAGCGCATGATGACGATGACGTGCATTTGAGGATGGTCGATCTTCGCGAACGGCTACTAGCGTCCCCCAAAGCCCCACACGACCCATCATCGAAGTTTGTGGAGACACCAGCTTCTCCGCGTAACAAGAAGCTTCCTGGTGACTCTTGAAGGTCATAAATTTCATTGCATCCTGTGGCACTTGTGCCGGGTATCCAAACTATCGAGTCCCGAACGCCCAAACCTGTCTCAATCCTAACCATCACGCTCGTCCTTCGAGCCACCCAGCTGCCTTTTCGAGTGCAGAGTTGAAGATCTTGATGTTACCAAGTAGACCCCCGCCATCAGAACCTACATCTCGGCCTACCATGCCGATGAGCATGCCGAGAGGAACATGTGGTCCCTCGTCCTCTCGACCCTCTCTACGCGCCTTGTCGCGCCCAGCCTGTACCGCAGCTTCGATGCTGAACATGTCTTCGCTTAGCTTGTTCCTTGCGTCTGCAACAGCTTTTTTCGCGTCGTGGTCTGCTTGCACATCATCATGTTCAATAGCGACCTCCTGCTTGCTGTTTTGAAGTGCAAGAATGTCTCTGCGCAGCCCGGCATTGTCGCGCTTGAATAACTTCAACTTCTGGAAGTTCGTGCTTAGGATATCATTGGCGTCCTGCAAGTCCAGCAGCTTCTCATTCAGACTCTCTTTGAAGGACAAGAACATATTGAGCGTCCCGCGCAGCTCTTTGCGGCGCGCCGAATCATTTGAGCTTTGCACCGCCTCGTTCAGTCGGCCCAGACGGTGATCGATCGTTTCCTCGAGAATAGTACGGGTAGTGTCAGCGACTGTGATGCCTCGCACCGTGGAACCCTTGATGCGCATGACAGAAATAGCCTGTTTGGGTCCAAGGAACCTCTGACGTTTCCGCGGTGGCTTTTCGCTTGACTGCCGAACTTTTTGTGATCGTTTGGGCGAAACGCGTTTGTTCGTTGGTCGTGGTGGTGTGGGCATTGGATCCTCCTCTACCTCTTCCTCCGTTTCGTTCGGCTCCTCGTACTCGTCCGAGTCCTCTCCATCAGACAAAACTACAGCGTCTCTTGAGCGTTTCTTCATCTGCCTCCGTGCTACATATCGCTCTTTGTCTGGAGAAAGCTCATCAATTTCTTCGGGTTCTGGTGGGTCTACGGTCTTGGTCTTCCTTTTGATGGTTGCTGGTGTGGCCGTAGATTTGGTAGGTGCAGGCTTTGCAGGCCTGCCTGGCTTCGAGGTTGTTCGAGTGGGGATCGTGCTCAAGGTTCCGTCCTCCTCATCACGCACGACAGGTCGACGACGCCCGCTCTGCGCCTGTTGCACGGTAGGAGGCGAGTTCGCCAGCCGAGCGCCTCGCGCTTCATTGAGACCGTTCGCCTTTTGTGCAGAAGGTGTAGGCTGCATGGGGGAGGAGAGCTCGTCGATCTCCATCTCATCAGCCCCTGCCTCTGTAGTGTCTGGGTTCTGCTCGATTGCGACGATACTTGGTGTTGCACCATGGGTGACGTGCTCGGGCGACAGTTCATCTTCGCTTTCGTCCGCAGCAGGGATGGCACTCGGAGTGTCACGAGCGGCTGCGATCCGCGAGGTAGACGACAGACGAGGCTGACCAGCCGCAAGTAGGTCTGGGGTCGCAGGTACAGGCTCGGTCGATTGGGAAACTGATCTCCTAGCGATTCGTTGCGAGAGTGGCTCTACACCGGTGGTGTTACCCGCGATCGGTGTCTGCGCAGGGTTGGCTCCATTAGGCGCCCTCTTTTGTGCGAGCACTGAGACCGGTGTGCCGTTCACAACAGTTGCAGTCGGAGTCGCGCTCTTGCGGACTGTGCTTCCTCCATCGCCCAAGATCGAAAGCTCGTCGGGTTCATCGTCGACTTCTTCGCGGATGGGCGAAACAGTCGCAGCAACGCGTCTGCTCTTTTCTATAGAGCGTACCAGTTCTGCGTGCTCAGGGCTGAGTTCGTCCACCTCTCCATCATCCACATTCGGATCCGCTTTCGAGGATGCACGCCTCCGCTTGCCCAAGTGCGGTGTCACTATTGAACCGTTCGGGGTCCCTCGGATTTTTGCGCTACCGCTCCGTTGGACAGACGCGCTTCGATGTCGCTGAGCAGAGCCATTTGCGCCGCGCGATGTGCTTCGGATAGGTGTTCGGCGTGATGATGGCTGTGGTGGGAGCGAGGCTTGTTTCGCTGGTTGCGCGCCGAGTGCGCCAAAGTTGAAGCCAAAAGACGCCTGCACTGAGGACGGGCTGGTCCGGTCAGCGCATGTATGATTTGTTTGTATATCTGCGAGAGCTTACCCAGCACCTCGAACGCGCTGCTGCCGATGCTCGCGCCGATCTGATATTATGTTAGCAATAAGCTATTTTGTGTCTGCTATGCTCCTACCGATTGGCGCCATAGCGATGAGGTGTAGCAATTGAATGTAGCGAAATGTTGTCGTCGCGTGTTGAGTTGTGCCCTTGTTGTTGTGACGCGCGCTAGTACTTCCTCGCACGTGACGTGCTGCTGGGTCGCGGAATTTCCCCGCCAGCTCGTATTGTCATTCGTGCTTCCCAGAATACACGCAATTGTATCTTCCCCTTGATCGATCAACCATGGGCTGGCTGTGGGGTAGCGGTACTGGCTCTACAGACCAACTGGATTCATCATTGCAGGATTTTCTGAAGAAAGAAGCTCCCACCGGCCCAAAACCGTCTCTACCATCTGCCCCAAAACCACAATCGCCAGCCACCACATCCTCGACGCAAACAGAGCCCGAGAAGCCCTTCGTACCTCCGCAATCGCAATTCCAAGACGGCCGATATGCGCATCTGTGGAAGAATTACACCCCTCAGAATATTCTCGACGACCGAGGAAAGAATGAGCAAGACAAATTGCGCGATCTCGTAGAGGCATACAATGACCGGAAGGCTGGGATTGGGCGTGTAGCCATGGAGAACTGTGCCTTGGAGTATATGGAGCAGTTCGAATGCTTCAGCAACCCCAAGACATGGACAGCGCTAGGTACGCTTTGCAATGCCGAGTCACGCAAGTTCAACCGCTGCTACGACATGCAGTCCAAGTTCCTCAAGGCGTTGGGATACCTGACCATGGAAGACCGAGCACCAGAGGAAGACGAGAGAATACAAATGCACGCAGACAAACTCTACCAGCAAATGATGCAACAGGAGGCCGAGATTGAAAAGGCCGAGAAGGAAGGACGGGAAAGGCCAAAGTTTCAGAGCCTACTGTCCAAGGCGAACATATCACAGGCCATGGCTGGCCAGGCATCTGCGCCCACTCCAGGCACGACAGACGAGAACAATATATGGAGCACGATCAAGCCTGAGGTACGGATAGAGTACGAGAAGAAGATCGCTGAGCTCTCTCCAGAGCAACGAGAAGTCGAGCGACTCGCAGTATTGGGCGAACTGAGAGCACGACAAGGCATAACGACCAAGGTTGAAGACACATTCATCGAAGAGCGGTTAGAACGGATGAAGAGAAGGGAGGCTGGTCAGTCAACGATAGGGGACACAATCAAGTACTGGTGGGGATGGGACAAATGAGATGATCTGTAAGTACATGTACAATATGTGTAACAACTTTACGATACCCATGAAGACCATGATGCTGCAAGACAGCTCTTCAGCACAGCCACCTCTATCAGCTTTGCCACGCATTTCTTTTTTCGTCTGTACCACGTCTTGTCACTTCCAACGGAGCAGGAACAGTTACAAACGTCCGGCCAGCCGACATCGACATCAGGTGATGTGTCTTGGCGTCAGCCTGACGGAGGAACCCGCGATTGTGAAGAAAAATGATTGGTGAACTACCACTGCGTCAGGAACACCGGTCACTGGAGGCCTCATGTCGGAGGTCTACTGCGACGACATACCGGAATATTTACGTCCTTGCCGTCATATATAGAACTGGATAGCCCCCTGTGCGGATTCAACATAGGACTTGTGCTTCAATAAGCAGCCACTGTACCACATCTCACAATTCAAATACTTGCTTGACCCACTCACTGGATCTGTCTCTACAACACAACAAATGTTTGGCTTCAACAGTAACCCAGGTCCCCCATCATCTCCAGTCTCCCCCACCAAACTCGAGATCAAACCCAACGAATCCCTTACCTTCACGCTCCCAGACAATCGTACCCTAGGATATTCTAGCTATGGCTCCACCAAGCCCTCTGATCCCGTCATATTCCTTTTCCATGGCATGCCTGGCTCTCGCACCTGCGGCCGCAACTGGAAGCAACTCTGCGCCCGCATCGGTGCGCGCCTGATCTCCGTCGATCGACCCGGCTGCGGCCTATCATCCTTCGTAAACCGCAGCATAACAGACTGGCCCGAAGACGTAACCCAGCTCGCGGACCACCTCAACGTCTCGCAGTTCAGCGTCATAGGGGCAAGCGGCGGGGGTCCCTTCGCACTTGCATGTGCGCGATTCATACCCGCCGAACGACTGCGCTCCACCACAGTCGTGTGTGGAATAGGCACCATGGACAGCGTGCTCGACAACACGCCCTTGCTATCCTGGCGTCTCGGCGGCTTCACGAAATGGTTCGTTGGGTTCGTTGCGCGCCAGTTCATCCTTCCATCAATCATGCGCCCATACCTAACGCAGGATCCCAATCACCTCAAGCGCGTAATCGAAGACCAGTGCAAAACGCCCGAGGAAATCGCTCAGCTCAAAGATACGTCGGGCGAGACGAACGTCGATGACTCGGTTGTGCAGTTTCTCGAGGCGTTCAAGCAGGGCCCCAAGGGGTGCGCACATGATGGGAGCTTGTTGACCCGGGACTGGGGGTTTGACGTGAGGAACATTGATAGGAAGGCTAAGGTGTGGCTTGTGCATGGGGATCAGGATGTCATTGCGCCGATTTATATGGCGAAGTGGATTGATGAGAGGATGGGAGGGGGGAGATTGAGGGTTTTGGAGGGGAAGACGCATTTTACGATTTGGAAGGAGCATAGTGAGGAGATATTTAGGAAGAGTGCAGAGGCGTGAGATGAGGTATAGCGAAGGTAGGAGATAAATTGAATGCATGAAGATTCCATTTCATCTGCTTTCATAGCTTCGCTCCCTCCCGCGCCTCACCCTCCCTGAGTACCCTCTTCAATATCTTTCCACTCGCCGTCTTGGGCAAGCTATCCACAAACCTCACCCCGCCCTCTAACCACTTATATTTCGCCAACCTACCTTGCACCCACCTCTTCACCTCCTCCTCCGTAACCCCTCCTCCCTTCCCACCTCCTCCTGCCTTCCTCACAACATACGCCCTCACCTCCTCACTATCCCCACTCCTATTCTTGACCCCCAACACCGCTACATCCGCCACAACCGGACACTCCAGCAGCACGCCCTCCACCTCCGCCGGCGCGACCTGGAATCCCCTTACTTTGATAAGTTCCTTCTTCCTATCGATGATATACCATTTCCCCGTCTGTCTCCTACAATACAACACATCCCCCGTCCTGAAATACCCCTCGTCGTCAAAGTCTGCTTCCCGCTCTCGTCCCAAATATCCCCTCGTAATCGTCGGTCCGCGGATCGCTAGTTCGCCGGGGGAATCGTAGCCCGAAATATCCTGTCCCTCGTCGTCGAGGATCTTGACATCGATGTTCGGCAGGAATACACCCACGCTTCCCGTGTCGTCGT
The DNA here is from genome assembly GCA_003501895.1 of Phaeosphaeria sp. A1 3.1a. NCBI lineage: Eukaryota > Fungi > Ascomycota > Dothideomycetes > Pleosporales > Phaeosphaeriaceae > Phaeosphaeria > Phaeosphaeria sp. A1 3.1a. The sequence goes on from QVXC01000004.1 coordinate 255,756, forward strand.
GCTGCGGATAAGGCGTCAGAGACGCAAAGCACGAGGTCTCGGTCATGGCCCAGATCTGGGTAAATGGACTGGAATCCGGGAGCAAGGCTCTGAATTGTTTTTGCGTAGTAGCGTCGAGGGGTGCGCCGCCGCCCCAGACGCAGCGGACAGTTGACAGGGCGATTTTCTTCGAGGCGAGGGGGAGGGGGAGCGCGAGGAGAGATGTAACCTGTGGAGGCACGAGTACTAAATCCGTGATCTTGAATTTCGGGATCATGCCCATGAAGACGGACGGCTCGTAGCGCCGCATAATCACGTTCACGTGGCCCGCTTTGAGGGCAGATATATGCGTCGACGGCGCGGTGGCGGCGTGGAACATGGGTAAGGCAATCAGTCGGCGTCGAGGGTATGGATGGGGGTTGTGTTCGAAGACGAGGCAGTGTTCGGCAATGAGGTTGTAGTGGCTTAGTTGTGCGGCTTTGGGGAGGCCAGTCGTCCCGCTCGAGAAGCAGAGGAAGGCGGTTGTGTTGCGGCTGGTTTCTTCGTCGTCGAAGCGCACCCAGTCTTCAGAGCCGTGGGTTAGGAGCGTGCGCCATGAGGCGAAGCCGTTGAAGCTGGATGAAGATGGGGAGGCGTTGAGGATGAATATGTTGGAGGAGGGGATGTTGCATTGTTTGGCTGCGTTCGTGACGGCATCTCCTATTACGTCGGGATCGCAGATGATGATTTTGGCTTGGCTGGTGCGAATCGTGTGGTTCAGCTCGCCGGTTGTGTAGGCTGGGTTCGTGCCGCAGAAATTGGCTCCACAGCCTATTATGCCCAGGACTAGGATGGGGTAGTAGATGTTATTGAAGGAGTGAAGTAACACGGTCTCGCCCTTTTTGACTCCGGCCTTTCGAAAGCCTGCAATGAGCTGCCGGATCAGGACTTTGGCTTGTGCGGCAGATATGAAGATGGATGGATCGTTGGCATCAATGAAAACCTGTATAGTCGTCAGAGTTGGATACTCGATGTCGAGAGGAGAATGGTTTGCTGACAGCTTTGTTGTGGTCGTAAACAGGATTGTCGAAGATCCATGATAGTAAGTCTTTCGTCGGGATGGAAATGTGTGTTTTGGCAAGGAATGGCATTATGAGTCAAGCACGGGAGGACGGTCATGCTACGCTTATGAGGTACCTCACTTTCTTATATCCACCTCGTATCGCATGTATCGGGCGAAGCCACTTTCGGGAAATACTCCAGATGATCGCAGTGATGACTTCCTGGCCGACGCTTCAGTAGTTGCTGACTGTACCACACTATCGGAGTCTAGGGCTGACACCGCGACATCAGCCACGGGATTCTCTCACAATTGCGATTGCTGGGGTGTCGCAGCATCAAGCTTTATCAAGATCGGGCTCGCAAAGCTTGCACTCGTTGACTTGTCGGCGCGACTCCAACCCCCTTTTTAGAGGTTTAACTAGTTTCATAAAGCTAAGGTTGTCATTGAGAGTAGAACAGATAGTAGGACATATATGATAGCAAAGATCCAACAAGTCTTGTGCGCGCAGGCTAGACTTTCTTAACGCCAAAGCCGAAAGTGCTATATCAGAACGCCGAAGTGTGCAATACAAGATTGGCTCTTACAATTGCGCCGCTCACCCCTGATTAGAGCTCTGAATCGGCACAACCTTACCCGAATCCACTATGATTTGTTCATCCAGTCGTTTCGCGATATCCCCGTACTCTAGCCTCTTCCAGGTAGAGATCCGTGCTTGGTTCGTGTCAACTTCAAAGACACGCAACCGACGATGGAAGTTGTTGTAGCCGCCATAGCCTCCAAATCCGCTGCCGCCTGCATAGCACATCCAAAGCTCTGGCTCGCCGCTCGCGGGCGCTTTTGACAGAGCGCAGAAGTCGTTGACATGGTCGTGCCCACACGAGACAAAACTCACGTCGTACTCGACCAAAGCATCCTTGAAATGTGTATTGAATCCTGGTGCAGTTGCGGGTTCGGTGAAATTTCCAACCCTGTCATTGTCGATATTGGCGTACTCAGGAAGTGGAATGTGGATGAAGGCCATGTTGAGATGTTTGTGGGTGTAGTGGCTGTGCGAATCTTTGAGACTATCAGCGGTCGCTTTGAACCAATCGATTTGATTTGGCTTCAACCAGTCGTAGCCTCTGTAGTGTGCTTCGTCGGGAGAATAGGAATGGGTGTCGAGTAAGTAGAGCGTGAGAGCGGAGTGTTTGCTACTATGCGCCTGGACTTCGACGAAATAATTGCCGACACCATCAATAGTGTTAGGGCCCGCCTCGCTCAGGGAGTAAGGTAGCGACTCGTAAAGTGACATTTGGGCAGCGCGCGAGAGGGTTCCTCCTTCGTCATCATGGTTACCAAAGATGGCTGCATATGGTATTCTGCGCTCAACGAGGGGGTCGATGATCTTGAACATGGCCTGGATATAATCAGCGACAGCCTCTTTCCCAATATTTCTAGACGTACGCTCTGAACATCGGGCGCGGTGCCGCCGTTGATCTGGTCTCCCGATAGAACCACAAGATCTGGCTTCTCCTCATCCAGCACCCTCTCGACGAACTCGAGTGTCCTAGGGTCGGCCTCGCAACGACCACCATTGGCTCCCTTGGGCTCTGGATCTCTGCAAACACCGAGACCAGTACTCAGATGGAGATCTGATATTTGCACAATCTTGAACTTGCCATCCTTCCTGATCCTTGGCACTGGTTGCTCGTGCTTGGCCGGTGGACCTCTTCGAACTGTAACGCGGGGGTCCCTGTTCTCCTTGCTCGACTCGAGATGCAAAGCTCCGGTCTGGACAAGCTCCCACCCGGGACGAGGCTCTACTGCATCTGCGCCAAACAAGACGTCAACCGCGGTCACTGCCTTCTTCGAGTCGCTCGCGTGACGCCTCAGCGAGCGCTTTATCCAGAGGCCAGCTGGTCTCGACTCCCACTTTTCAGCAGCCTGCGCCTTTTCGCCCGTTGCGGGGTCGAGCTTTCCAATGCGCACATCCACAATGACCTTGTCTTCATTCTTCAGCTCTTCCTCGCGCTTGCGCTTGATGTGCAGATACGCCTTCTGCACCCAGCCTTTGTTCAGATAGAGGTCCTTCTCCACGCGATGCCACTTCTTCTGGTCTAGCATGCATTTCGACAGCGGGTTGAGGGAAGAACATGTTTGCACGGTGATGTCGGTGATGACGAGGCCTTCGTGGTGGAGTGGCAGGTGGTTGTGCACGGCTTGGGGTAGCACACGATAGCGGCTATCGAGGAAGAACACGAGAAGGAAGACGACGGTGATGAGGCCAGCGAGCTGCACGCCTGTTCGGACCTGCGAGTCTTAGTAATCAGTGGCTTCGACGATCATTAGGCACGCACTATTCGCCTGGTTACCATGTTGGAGATGGTTCATGGAGGAGTGGCTACGATAACGTTGTTAGGGGCACACCACACGGCGTGATTTCCATGGCTCAGAAGCTGCGGTGTGTGCAACAAATTCGTGGGCGGTTCGAGGTCGCGTGGAGATGTAACATGTCAAGACGCTTCCATGTGGTTGATGCTTGCTTGGCTACCCCAACTTCTTGGTTATGCGGGATCGACGCACCCGCACGCCGTCATGCAGGGATCGGGAGTCCTTCGAAGCCACCTAGGCGCCCATCTTCCTGCATACACGTGAAGTTATGCGACACCACACTTTATCCCGACTGCCGTATTCTGCTCCCTCACGACAAGCAGCCGCAAAACACTTCTCCACCAGTCGTTGCCTGCGTCGCGCATTCCGAGGCAAGAACCCCGCCATGGGCCTCGCAGAAATCTCGCTCACCACCACGCAGAGGGCGACGTCGCGTTGTTGCGCGACAAAAAGGATGCATACCAAGATGGCATGCTGGTGAAGCTCCAGGCGTCTCACTTTGCACATAGCCACCGAGGAGTCATCGATCACGCCGACATCATCGGCAAAGAGCCGCGACAGATGGTGCAGTCGTCCAAAGGCCACTCGTACCGCATACACGAGCCTACATTGGGAGAGTATGTGCGCCTGACTCCGCGAATCGTGACTCCCGTATGACTTCCTACCTCTCCGTCGTCTGCCATTATCCCGTGCCATAGACTAAGTGGTTCAGATCTATCCATCCGACGCAAACTTGATCGTGTCGCAACTGGATATACACGTCGACACTCCGTCCGAACCACTACGCACTGAACCACCTTTCGAGATCCTCGAGGCAGGCACCGGCCATGGAGCGCTCACACTCCATCTGGCGCGCGCGGTGCATGCCGCCAATCCGCCTCGCCCCAAACCTCTGCCCATCACTCAGCAAGAAGAGCCTGAAGACGCCGTGTATCTAGGCGAGTCAATGGCAGACTTGGATCAGGCTGCTGCAGGGCTCTGGGCGGATAATCGCCGTGCCATTGTGCACACGCTCGACATTTCCAGCAAACACTCCAAGCACGCCAAAAAGATCGTGAAGGGTTTCCGAGGAGGCATGTACGCCGAAAGCTGCGACTTTCATGTGGGCGATGTGTCCGAATGGATTGCAGAGCAAAGAACAAAACGGAAAACAGACGAACCCTTCCTTTCCCACGTCTTACTGGATCTGCCAAACGCCGATCACCACTTGACCAGTGTGGCACAAGCACTGCACGTCAATGGCATGTTGGCCGTCTTCAACCCCAGCATTACTCAAATCGTGGATTGCGTCACAATTATTCGTGAGCAGAGAATGCCGTATCTCCTGGATAAAGTCATCGAGCTGGGAGCTGGCACCATCCGTGAGTGGGATATTCGTGCTGTCAAGCCCAGGGCGTCTATCAGTAAAGCCAAACCGCAAGACTCGGTAGAAAACCCGGAAAGCGGTGCTGTCGACCCAGTCGCGGGACAAGAAGCACGGGACAGTGAGTTGGCGAAGGGATTGTCTGAAGCAGAGGAGAAATGGGCGACGGTATGCCGCCCCAAGGTCGCGCAGCAGTTGGTTGGCGGTGGTTTCCTTGGTCTCTGGCGACGAATGGAGCCGCCGAGATCGACTCAGGAATCAGACTCAGACAACTCATGAGCTTGGAGTCGGTGAGCCATTAGGTTCATGCTTATTGTAGCGCGTCGTGCAACAAGGCGGTGGTTGGACATGGAGCTGTCTGAGCCTACAGCGAGTGGGTCCATGAACACGCTTCTAGCTCATCAACGTCGGCGCAGCTTACTAGCTAGTCATTGCAAGCATGTTGCAAGGCGCAAAGATGCTATGACCAGAATCTGGACGCAGACATAGAGAGGTGGCAGGGATCCTTAGCAATCGATAGGTTCACTCACCGGAAACCCCACGTGATTGTACAACACATTAGAAAAGCTCAAAAATATCCTGTCCATTCGTTGCATGGCGTTCGTGAATGGGTCCCGCATCTTTCTGGAACAGGCTAGCATTGGTGTGTTGTTCACGATATTACCTGTACTTGAGCATTTCTATTGGCTGGCAGCACGGACGTAGCTTCGCCTTTGGTCGCGCGGTTGGAGAGCTCCATCATTTTATATCTCCACCACCGCAACCCCGCTCCGCTCTCTATCAGTCCTCACCATTCCGACCATGAGCGGCGCGGGCGAGAACCGGTAATAAATCAAGTTTCGCGTGTCTGGAGCTGTGCTGATTATGTGACAGCTGGAGGCGTCCAGGACAGGGGAACCGCCAACCCCAAGACCGCAACTCGGGTGCGAACACGCCCTCCAAGGAAGGCGGCCGACCACAGTCGACATCGGCGGCCTCAGGAAATGCCTGGGGAGCCAAAGGCAAAGCCACGGGCCCGGCTGCGGCGACAACGAGCAGCGCTCCTGCTGTGCAGCATGTCCCTGTACGCGATTTCAACGCCAACGAGGTCAAAGACTTCTTGAGGAAGAGTATGTCAAGCATCCACAGGCGAGCATCTGTATTCAAGATATCTGCATGATAGCTCTGTAACCTGGTCCACGCGCTGCTGAAAACCTGTGCTGATTGCATTGTAGAATACTTCGAGGCCACGGCCGGTAAACCATACCCAAGCAGCACCACCCCGTCGCACATGCTAAGACAGTACTCTAGATCATCCGGCCGCCTACTACAAGGTTCAAGGTGACTCAGTGGCGAAGAGGAGCAGCGGAGCCTGGGGCTCGCGTGGTATGTCCCTCTCAAATATTGCTGCAAGCCAAACATCTAACAAGGTCCAACAGGAAACATGTCACACCTCATGCCCTCGGGTCAAGACTTCTTCACGCAGCTGAAGAAGCAGCTCGCCACCATGGACCAGACCAAACCGACGCAATAAGTGCATACACACCACGCAGCGGCATTTTGTTAGCGGCATCACAAGCATTGTAGGAGTTCCTCGGCTTCTTGGTTCACGGGCGGCGGTACAGTCATGCTCTCCTTGCTTCTGTACAATGGCGACATAGAAAGCAGGAGACGGTTCACATGGAGGCGTAAATGGCGTTCTCAGCACAGGTGTCTGCATGTTCAGGCTGGTCATTTGAGCGATACCCATGCTTACGACAGCGGTCTTGGGTTACACATGGCTATAAAAAGGGCCGAAGAACTGGTCGGGACTGGGACTTCATGTGTACATCTAGCTATAGTTCATGTAAATTCTTGCATCCTCTTTGGTCTTTTACGGGATGGTCAAATGGTCAGGCCGCAGCTCTCACCGCTATGCCAGTGGTGAATGATGATCAATGCAAGGGTACCTGCGTTAAGACTGGGATGCACAGCAGAAGGCGCGCTCAAGCCACGCCAAACAACAACGCCTGACACTGCCCGAACTTGTACAAACAAAGACGAAGAACAATCACCTTGACATATCCGATCCCAAAGTAACCTGTGCTCGCTGTGCATTGCTAGACGCCACAAGCCACAGCTAGGCCCGGGCCCTGCATTTGGATCGGTTCCGCGGACTAGCTGCAGAAGCATCACATTTCACGATCACCGAAACAGACGCGCTTCTACCCCGCCACGTCGCTTTCATTCTCCACTGGTCAGCCTGTGTCCGGACATTGCAGTGCTGCGCTCATTGGCGACGTGTAATTCTGACCGAAGGCTGCTGGGGTGCAAATGCGCCCGCGTCACCTTCTGCGCCCACAATCCGCTGATCACCCCCGACCGTCGGATCGTCCAATGCCAACAACATCTCCACCACCACGCAGCACTCGAACCTAGGAAGGGGTGCACGCACCAGTACTCCCCAATCTAGACGGCAATGTCCTCCCCTCCACAGACGCCGACTCATCGGCCGACATCGTCCCACCGGCGGAACCCCTCGAGCCTGGACATGTCCTCCACCAGCCATTCCAGACGACAGTCATTCAACAGGCGCTCTTCCGGCTACTCCCCCGTCACACCCCGCTCATCACAGGACTTTGAGCATGGCAGTCCGGCCCACAACTACGATGGCGGCGGAGACGACAATGGCCTGGGCAATTTGGCCGACGAGTTAGGGGAGATCTGGGACGATGATGAGGATGGCGTCGATGGGGAGTTTGGAGAAGAATTGGATCTCCCGCAAGACGAATATGCAGAAATCGGCACGGCCGTAGCACACGATGGCTCCGCGGGGCTGGACTCTGCAGTGAACATCAATGGTGTCCGGGACAGCGGAGTGGCCATGCAGTCGTCTCCTTCTACACAACACGGACTCAGTCCCGATGCTGCAGCTGCGAGGGCGCGGAAACACAACAGGCAGCGTTCGTTATACGACGGTTCAGATTACGGATCTGATACAGACTTCGACAACGAGGGCATATCCCCCGCCATGGAGTCCAGGATGGCTGCTGTGGAGAGCTTAGCGCGAAGAGGCATGGAAGAGAACGGAAGCGCATCGGACCAGGTCATAAAGAGGGTAACGGAGCAACTGAGAGACCTTGGAAGCCAGATTGCCATTGAGAATGGAGCGACCAGGCAAGTTGCCTCGAATCTTGCTGAAGCTATCGCGGTTAACAATTTGCCAGACTAAAGACAGCGCACGATGCTCTTACGACGCATCTGACCCACCAATCTCGAACCCTCACCTCCCTCACTGCTTCCTTCTCCGGCCCGCGTCCCATCATACCCGACTTGGAAGATATCGAAACGCTTCTTCCACTGATTGAGAGTACACTCGAACTACTTCCACATTCCTCCACCGAACCAATAGTCTCCCTGGCACACCTTACGATGTCTACAAGAGAGCTTTTACAACATCTGGCAAATGTCTCCGACACACTCCACATGTCACGGCAGACGACAACAAATGCCACACGACGGTTGCGGACAAGCAAAGAACAGCTTTACGAGTGGAAACGAGAGAACGAAAAGACAGAAGAGGGCAGGACCTATATCGAACGAGGCGACTGGGATAGAAGACTGAAGGAACGCGAAGCGAAGAGAGCCTGCGCGAACGTCGTAGAGGGATTCGAAGAGACGTGTGGATTGTGGAGGAAGAGGCTGTGCGAGGGACTAGGAGTGGCAAGTGCGTAGACTTGAACTGCGCTTCGACACACGCCGCTCCTGCTCGACATCATGCTGAAGCATCTACTGACTTCGGTGTGCAGTCGAGAATTATCCAGAAGAACAGCAGCACTGGCCTTTGACGCGCGAGAGTCTTAGCATCAACAATTCGAAATCGGCTAGAAAATCCAGTTCCGACTCCCCCTTCTCCAACTCCACATACGACACAATTTCTGCGGACTGAAAGAAGCTGGACATTCCGACATAAGTTATTTCGATCAAAACGTATTTGACTCGACAAGACACGCTCTTATTTGACTCCTGGCTGAGAATATTTCCTATGTATATGCATGGCATTGGAGCCTTAGATGTTTGGACACGGATAGGGCTTGATAGAGCATCTGGTAATACCCCATTGTACGTTGCTTTCTAGAAATCGGGTCATTCTTGTCTGTTATCTTACATGGTGTGAGTCTGCACATCAGCCAAGAAAGCATGCTTGGCAGTTTTGAGTTTCTGTTGTCCTCATTTAGCAACCACATGTATTCGCTGTTCGGCAATGCTCATCCGATAAAAAAGAACGTCGTGTAGCCATTCGGTCAGCTTCCGAACAAGACTGGTCAACCTCCCAGAGCCATACGCTATCATCAGCGCCGCCACAATCACAGACTCGGCGCGCCTTCTTGTTTTGTTGTGAAGCTAAACCCCACACCAAGGCTTGGAAGCCGGGGAGTTGCGGAGATCGTGACGAGCTCACCCCCAAACCTCCTCACCCACACAGCATTTCGCCCACATTACGCATATATCTGTTGTATCTCGAGAGATCGAGTGCTATTATCGGAAGCCTACCTGTACACCTTTGATGGGTGATCGAAATGGACATACGCATAAACGACCAAGTGAGGATGGCGACCATCAAGATGGGAGACGCCGTGCCCCGCCATCCCGGATGATTAGGGCTTGTGAGCGGCTCCTTCTTACGTGTCGGGTCTCGGAACGTGCCTTTGTGCCACTGACACGAGATAGGTGCGGAATGCAAGAGACACAAGATCAAATGCGAACCTGTCGCGAACAAGACGAAGTGCGCAAAGTGCCTGCGTAGCGGTGCGGAATGCGTCCCGTATAACCTTAACCAACGCTTCGTAAGTCTAACCTCTTCCTATGTAGCACTTGAAGGTACTAACAACAGTAGATGAATGAAGATGCTTCGTGAGTCAATAGCCTTCGTGTAGCGTTCGAAGATACTGACAACAGCAGATGGAAGGCAAATGCCACGACCAAGCTCAGCCAGCTGCGGTCAGCCGTCCAGCTTCTTCTACGCCATGCCAACCTACCTGACCTCGAGCATGCCGCTTCGCCAGGCATGTCGTCGAGGCAGTATAGTCCATCAGCGAGCGTCAATTCTGACACAAACCTAGTCCTGCCGTTGTCCATGGATATCAGCAGAGACTCCACCGCTGAACTTGAGGACCTCGCTCTGGCCACCGTGCCAATGAAGAGTCTTTACGATCTAACAAAGATCCGCACGCTCTCCAATGCTAATCCTACCGAGGCGTCGCCTGAGGAGGATTTCATTGCGCTGGGCAAGATTTCATTGGCCGAAGCTGAAGAGCTCTTCCGACGATTTATGCAAGATATCCGCCTCTATCTGTGGGCTGGTATCTTGTTTCCGTATAAGTCACTTCAAGAAGTCAGACGAAGCTCATCGTTGTTGACTGCCGCTATGCTTACCATCGCGGCTTTGCATACTCCTGGTCGCGACGAAGCTTTGAACAAGTGCCACAATATCTTCGTCTCGCTCTGCTACAACACGTGCCTATCGAGACCACAAAATCTCGATGACATTCGAGCACAAGCTCTTGGAGCTTTCTACCTCTCCAACCTGAGCTGGAAGCTATCTGGTCTCGCCGTTAGGAGTGCGGTCGAGCTCAATCTACACCAGTCGTTCCAGAAGCTCATGCGAGGACGCGAAGATCAGCGGGACAATGTCAGACTTTGGTACGCGCTGTACGTCTGCGAGCATCAGTGCAGCATCGCCTACGGACGGCCAGCTACCATGCATGAAGATGCAGCTATCAGAAACATCGAGCAGTTCTTAGATAGTCCTCACATCAAAGCCGAAGATATCAGATTGTGCGCTCAAGTCACCCTGTTCAAGATTCTGACCGAAGCGTACAATACCTTTGGTAGCGATCCAGAGCAGCCGCTCTCGGAATCCGATCTTCACCAATTGCATTTCTTCAACGTTGCCATCGAGCAGTGGAGACCCGCCTGGGAAGCACGATCGGCGGACAGCCTGGGCATTGGATCGTACCCATCCAAAGGAGTAATTCTATACTACCATTTTGCGCGCGTACATCTCAACTCGCTAGCTCTGCGTGCTCTCCCGGAGCCCGGCACCAACGCCTTCGACGCCCTGTCCTTCGATCGGCGCGAAGCAGCAAACATTGCCATATCGGCAGCAACAAGCACATTGATGCTCATCTTTGAAGAGCCCGACCTGAGGTCTGCAATGCCTGCTGTGCCCGTCTTCACTCACACCATGGTAGCCTTCTGCGCTACCTTTCTCCTCAAAATGGTGAAGACTTGGGGATGTGTTGCGCCGGCACACTCTCCCGTGCTGGCGCCGGATCAGATGGGCCTGGGACTCAACCTAAACCCCACCCACGTCTTGGCTCTTGCACGTCGCTCCTCGCAGTTCCTCGCCAAGGTTGCGGAGAATGTGAATGAGAAGCATCTCACAGGGCATATTGTGCAGGGGATCAATGATTTGCTGGAGAGGTTGGAGACTGCGGGGACGCCGGCGAGTAGTGCCCCGACGTTTATGAGCAGTGAGTTTGCGGAGATGGATATGATGCAGATGGCGCCTGGGATCAATGCGGCTTTTGGAGGCAATGAGCTGCATGGTTTTGGGTTTGGGTTCGACGAAAGCTTTCTGAAGCAGGTTTCGGAACCGAATCTGGACTTCTGGGATACGCCACCATTTTAGGTCAAGTGTTGAGGATTGATACGCCTTTCCTGTCACTGAGGATAGGGGAGCGTGAAGGACGCAGCACATGAGGAGCTGGTCCCGGTCGGTTGGATCGAGGAGTTGACCGGGTCACGCTGTGTTTTCGTTCAGGCTCAGCTTTGAGCGATCGTTCGTTCTCGCCGTCTTTTCATCTGAAGTCACACTCGCTTTGATTTTCGTCGTCTTTTGTCTCAGTCATTCACATTGTTTCTGTGGGTGTTGCGTTATTTGAGCCGTACACAAATTGAATAACATGGCTTTTCACGAACATTTCACACTCATCCCGACTCGTTAACGCACATGACTGGGAACACCACAAACTTTTCTTTTCACCTTCATTACACGGCAGCCAGTATGTGCGCCTGAGATGATCAGGCTTCCGTTAATTGTGTCTAGCAAACTGCAGACAGTCGAGCTGCACGTTTCCGCCAAAACCGAGGGTGAGAAATTATTTGCGCTACAACACTCACCACTTAAGTCCATGTTGTTGAATCCACTTTCCCTATTCTTCATTCTCTACATCCTATCCTTGCACTCATCTCTACTCAACCCCCACTCCAACCACAAACACATCCACAACAACCAGACCATGTCCCAACCCGCACCCACC